>CM077107.1:23126297-23147106 GCA_039619505.1 Cimex hemipterus
TCTCTCTCTCTCTCTCTCTCTCTCTCTCTCTCTCTCTCTCTCTCTCTTTTTACCCACTCACTCTTCTGACACATATTCTTCTTTCTCGTCTTTTTGTGTAAAGCGACTATAGCTTGGATGACCGTCGATCGTGAAAAATGTTAGGCTGAAGGCCCAGAATGAAATAAAGAGAGGAAAGGAAAGCACATGTGGCCGTATGAAGACAAAGTGCGTCCCGAGGAGCTAAGTGGCAGGTTCAGTTAAAGCTGATGTTCCATAAATCACTTCCTCCCTACCCTCCCCGCTCAAAGGAAAGCCTAATTGTCCAACAGAAAGCAGGTAAAAAATATTGTCCAGTTTTCTTTGGGATTAAGGATTTGGCATGTGTCCTAGAAACTATCGTCGATTAATTTTATCATGATTATCGACAGAGAAGTCTTTTCAAATAAGACGTCTATGGCAAACATCAATTTTTTGTTAATGTTTCCACTATTAAATATAATTTAGAAGTTAAAAAAAGCTGAATTACTCTCATTTAATTTACGTTATAATTATATTATTGATGATTAAAAAGGATGGGTGAAACGTGCTTAGTTAAAATCTGCGTGCGTTTGTTGCTAAATGACCTAACAGTCAGACCCGGCGGCCTAATTCGTTCTGCAGGATGTGAGCAAGTTTTCATTCTAGATTGCTACAACACTCCAAATCTGGTCAAATTATTTTAAAAAAAGAGAAAAAAGCAAGGATGCCTTGATATAGACGTATGTTGGATTGTAACATTGAAATTTTTCGTCGTAATTCGACATGAATTGAGGCCCATTTAAAAACATAATTTTTTTAAAATTGTGTAGAGATTAGTGACCGTTAATCGATAATTATTTAGATATCGTGAGTTGCAATCTGGTGTGATGTAGGTTTCAGAAAAAACATTTTCTTTATCGTGCCAACGTTTCGATCTTTATTGAGATCATCTTCAGGGCTCAAAGTGTTTGTCTTCTGTGTACTTTTGCCATTCTTGCGTGTCGTGTTGAGAGAACCGGGGCACTCTCAACACAACACCCAATAATAAAGACATGTGGACAGAAAACAAACACTTCGAGCTCTGAAGATGATCTCAGTAAAGATCGAAACGTTGGCACGATACGTTCTTCTGAAACCTACATCACACCAGACCGCATCTCACGATATCTGAATAATTTATTAAAATTGGCGAACAAATGACTTAGAAAATGATAATAGAAAACATATTAAGATATTTACTTTCAGATTCTGTGCCATCATTTTCAGTGCAAAATGTATTTTAAAACAATAAATAAAAAGTTACTTTTTTCTTTAAAATTGTAATGTTTTACTGACTCTGATATAGACTGACATTAAAAGTTAAAAAAACAGCAGTAAATCTTTAAAACCAGACAAAAAATAATAAATACTTTTTTTTTTGGGGGGGGGGGTTTTCGATATAGTTTCCTTTTAAAGATAAATCCAGCTGGGAATAGGACGACCTGCATGTGTTTGTGCAACACTGTGCGCAACACTGATTCCAGGAAGGGACGTTGTTTTTTTAGCGGGAGTTCATTCTACGTCCTTTCAAATTATTTTTAAAATGCAAACAAACACCTACAAAAACCGGTTTTTATTTAGAACAAATCTGTCTATAGTTCGTTAAATAATCTGAAAAGGACAATTACAAAATAAACCTGACAATCGATACAATTCGGTTATTGTCATTCAAATGGCGGATATATTGCACACAATAAAGAGAAAAAACTTCGTCCTGGATGTTCTACTTTGGATAACATTTGTTTTTTTTTAATATAAACTTTTAACAAAATACTTTGCTAAAATTTACGCCAACATTGTGTACATGCAATCAGTTTCTGCACGGTGGTACAATGGCGTTTATTTAAACTGACCAATATAATAAGAGAGTTAATCGTTGAGCTATTTTTAAATCTATTTAAGTTGGGGTTTTATCTAATTCATTACTGTACTAATATCTATTCATGAAGAAAGGACAGGGGGGATAAAATGAACTACCTATTTCTTTGCTATAAACATCGATGTCAGGCAGGGATGCCTATCGAGCCATTTATTATTTTCTATTTTTTTGTGGTTGCCCGATTGTTTGGTGGGGGAGAATGAGTTGTTGATAATGTCATTAAAGTACTTTTGACTGCTTATGATGTTGTTATACTAGAAAAATCCCTAAAATTACAAAAAAATTATTAACATTCTTAAGGACTACTGTGATCAATGGGATCGTTAACCTGAATACAAACGTATGTTTTTTAACGAATAAAAGAGGTTCCATACACTAAATTGTAAAATAATAATGGTAACATTCAAACGTATACTTTGGGCTTAAGTTCAATTTATGAAGGTTTTTAGTAATTTTAAAAAGAGGTCTTTGATAACGTGGGGAGTCCTGGGTCTTCAAGGAAATTTGAGATGGCCTGAAAAAACTTAAATATGTCAATCCTTGTTTTTTAAATTTTATTATTTGGTCAATCGGACCACGAAACCAAACCAATATAATATTTTAATTTAATTATTCAGATATCGTGAGATGCGGTCTAGTGTTATGCAGGCCCTCTGGCACTCGACATGGCACAATTACACAGAAGACAAACACTTTGAGCCCTGAAGATGATCTCAATAAAAGATCGAAACGTTGGCACGATAAAGAAAATGTTTTTCTGATACCTACATAACACCAGACCGCATCTCACGATATCTGAATAATTATCAGATAAACATTTTCTTTGTCGTGCCGACGTTTCGATCTTTTATTGAGATCATCTTCAGGACCTCGTGTTGTCTACATTTCAGCAAAAAAGTTCTCTGGTTGATGACCGATGCGAGTTTCTTCTCATTGTTGTCGATGCCCTTCAGAATACTTTCAGCTCCGTGTCCGTATGTAGATGAAATTTGTTATTACAATACCATATTCTTCATTCTTCTCGTGTAGAAATGTGTAGAAATTAGTGACCGTTAATCGATAATTATTCAGATATCGACCACCAATCAGAGAACTTTTTTGCTGAAATGTAGACAACACGAGGTCCTGAAGATGATCTCAATAAAAGATCGAAACGTTGGCACGACAAAGAAAATGTTCATTTGATACCTACATCACACCAGACCGCATCTCACGATATCTGAATAATTATCTATTAACGGTCACTAATGTCTACACATTTTAATTAAATTTTTTCTTCTGTATTATATAGCGTTGTCGCTATCTTTAAGTTAGTTTTCTTCAGTATTTTTTTCAATTAATTATTATCATGATAGGAAAACAATGTTATTACTCTCTGAAGGATATCCAAGCCGGTTACGTTTTATAAAACTTTTTTGCCATGTAAATTCGTAATTATTCCTAAATGATGCATTAAATTATTAGTATTAAAAAGAATAATAAAGGAAACGCCGCATCTGTAATGAAATTCCCCTGTTTCATTACCATTTTAATTATTCACATCTGCCTTTTCTTTCGATATTTTATTAAATATTCAACTCTTAGTTCTCAGGAGTCCTCAGGAGTATATCTGCCATGTCTCCGTTCACCCTCGTCAACCTTTCAGTCCTTGGGACACGTACAAACATTATTACTTTTGTGTCTAACAATGTCTCAAATACCAATAACTTTTGTATTTTAATTGTTCTTATTCCATGCTCTGTTGGCGAATAAGTTTGCCATTTAGTAATGAAGTAGTCGTTAAATTTTAATAGAAATAATCACAATAATATAATTAAACATAAATAAAAATGTACATTTGAATTAAATTAAACAATTACAATATTCCTATTTTAATGTAAACCAATTGAACTAGATCAAAAATTCATAAGTTTTTTATAAAAAATTATTTAATTATGATGGTTAAGAAGAAAACTTTTCGAAACACCGGAATAATTTTATTTAAAAAAGTAATAATAAGAATAAAAGTTGAACAAACGTGTGACTTTCAACACGATACGCAAGAATGGCACAAGTGCTCAGAAGAGCCCTGAAGATGATCTCAATAAAGATCGAAACGTTGGCACGATAAAGAAGATGTTTTTCTGAAACCTACACCACACCAGACCGCATCTCACGATATCTGAATAATTATCTATTACATGGTTGTGCTCGTAAAATTTAACTAACAATTTATTATATGGTTTTGCTCAAAATAATGTATTGAGAACAAAAGAGGGGTTGCGATCGTGATAGCGATCATTGTGTGACACGCTGTGCGACTTTACGACACCTTACCAAAACTCGACAAGGTAGCATCGGGTGTGTTCCCGGCTTTATACATTTTACGTTATACAAATATAATTCCTAGACAATAGAAATTCATTTTTTTAAACTAAGTTTATAAATTTATCGTACATAACTTTACATACAGGCAAGTGATATTTAAAAAAAAAACAAAAAAACGCAACAGTAAAACGAACATCCAAAAACATTTATAAGACTTATAAGACTATCTTCATCTAAATAATTTGCAACTGCATTGCTGAAAGCTTTAATCATTAAGGAGTCTTATCTGAAATAATTGGTGCCGTAGATTGTTGTTTACGAAAGTTTATTATAATTATGAATGTTTATCCGTTAAGTAGAGTAGAGAGAGAAAAGGAAAGAGATAGATAGATAAATAGATAGATAGGTAGATAGAGAAAGAAAGATGGAGAAAGAGTGATAGATAGATAGATAGAAAGATAGATAGAGAGAGAGATAGAGAGAGAGGTAGATAGATAGATAGATAGAAAGATAGATAGATAGATAGATAGAGATAGAGATAGAGATAGAGATATAGATAGATAGATAGATAGATAGATAGATAGATAGATAGATAGAGAGAGAGAGAGAGAGAGAGAGAGAGAGTGAGAGAGTGAGTGAAAAAGAGAAAGAAGAGAACACAAATACAAAGTTCAACAAAAAACTTTATTACCTTATATTCATGGTATTGTTATTATTATTCTATTCCATTCTATAGGGTTTTATGTTTATTTTTAATACTTTACTAAGTTGAGATAAAAAAGTCAGTTTCACAACCGGGTGTGTGAGATCGGAAGTTAATATCCGAGTGAATCGAGGTCACCATAGCTCAGGAGGTTGAGTAGCGGCGTATCAATCAAAAGGTGGGTTCGAATCCCGCTCGTGCCAGTGACTTTTTTTTTAATCTCAATTTAAAACCTTAATTAATTGTATGATATTAATTGGCCTAGCGGACCACGAAAAATAGTGAACTTCGTTTTATTTATTTATATGTTTTTACATACATTTTGTATGTATAATTTTTTCCACATTAACGTTTTTTGTTTATCATATGCGGTTGCGCTGTTTATTCAGAGGTATCATTCCCGAAGTAAAAGATTCTGTTTGAAGTCCATTAATCGAAGTAGACCGCTCACCTGGCTGGTACAAACGCTTTCGCACTTGTAACTATCGGACTTTTCCTTATGTTTTTCTCACCCTCTTTTCGTCTCTTCCCGTTTACTGTCTCTCTCTTATATCGACAAAGACGCGAGTGCCAGCTCTGGAGCTCAAAGAGGACTCTCGGTTTGTGTGAAATCGCCCAATAGTTAACCTTATTACCGTTGATTCTTTAAACCCTTTTTTTTAAGACTAATTATCTTAATCAATAGAAATTAATTATTTTTTACGTCAGGATTTTAGTACGAATAAAATGGTTTAATGGGAAACGAACTGCGCAGTAAATCCATTATATTTGGAGGTCCGATTGACAAAGTAACGTTTTTCAATTAATTAATCTTTATTTAATGTATTGGCTGAAATGAAAAAGTTAATGTCACGAGCGGGATTCGAACCCATGACCTTCGGCTCAGTACGGCGCTCTTCTAACCGCTTGAGCTATCGTAACTTGACACACTCGGACACCAACTCCCCATCTCAACGTACCTTTTCGTCATTTTTCATATGTCTTGTAATCAGGAATCGATTCTCGGTGACAAATAAAATAAAATGTCCACGAAGAGCTTTAGTGAAGAAATACTTCATTTTACTTATTAAATATATTATATTTCGTGGTCCGATTGACCAAATAACTAATCTAAATTGATTAATCTTTATGTAAGGTATGGGTTGAAATGAAAAAAGTTATTAATTAATTTAAATATGCTAATTTTATTGTGTCCCAATAATCTTTACTCTGCTAGACCTAGTTCCTTAGTTATTTGTATGAAAATCACGTAATATTCAGTTCAGCAAAAAAGATAGCACGATAATTGAAATAACGAAAACAATTTAATAGAATCTATTTAACAAAAGAACGGAGAGAATCGTCTTTTCGAAACAGTAACTTTTCTTCGACTCGTTGTCTCTAGCTGGAATTGTTTAACGAAATTTAAACTTTCCCATCTTGAGGAGTGGTAGGGAAGTTGGAATGTTTCTGTTTTTTTCTTTGGGTTTTTATTCCAATGGGTCGATCGCGTTCATGATTCGCGCGTGTCCCCCCCCCCTGAAGTCCACTGTGGCGAAAATGACGTTAACCCTAAAGTTAGTGAGCGTTAACTCGGTGGGATCAACTTTTGAACAACAATCGTAAGAGAGAGGAGTAAGAATTGGGCCAATTACATGAATATAACTATATTAAAAATGCCGAAAATATCCCTTGAATACCAACAAGAAAAAACAGATTCTAACTGGGATTAAGGTTGAAACCATACTTTTTAGGCGACATGTGCTTTTGTCGGCCAAGCTTATTCAACGGAACTCAAGATTGATCGTCTATATAAATATTTAGAAACAGGAGGCATTTCGTTTATATCGCTATGCAAACTTCATTGCTTTCAAATCAATTGAACTAACCCTGGCCATTATATACCCGCGTTACTGGATATAGTCATGTAGCTCTCAATTACGTGCAAGGTTATTAATCTATCTACATGACATAGTTTTTTCCCCCGTTTGATCTCATTTCAATAGCTTCAATTCATGCGGAACAGTATATAGCATAATAGGGAGTACTTGAACCATTTATGTATAGTATGACTCAAATCCAAAGCCTTAGCAGTTCAGAAATGACATTGTATAACTGTGCTTGTTTTATGAAAACTGTAATTAGAGCTTTCATAAACACAGACATGTTGAAACTATTTTATTTTTTACAGTCTTTGACTCGAGACATTGTTTGTTCTCTGGGAATCGATAAACCTTCGATTTTATAAAGATGCACGTCGCTCAGTACAGATTTTTTTGCATTTAATTACAACATTGCGTTGGCTCTCACAAATGTCAATAGGTCAAGAGGAAAAACCGCCGATTTATCACTCGAAGATGAGTGTATTTTTAGAAGAACCCAATAACCGAGACCAAGGACATGCGATGATTTATTTCCTTGAGGCAAAATTCGTCCTTTTGCAGAGAGCGAGAGAGTTCCACCCGATGGGAAAGGTTCTTTATAAATTATAAATATTTCTAAGGCAGTTCAATTGTCTTATTTATTATATTAAATTGACGGCCGTGATACCACATCGAACACCCTCTCAACATCCAACGTTATCAGCGGGCCTTCTTCCTTCCCATTTAACGCATTCTGCACAAACTCATTCGACTGCGTAATAGAGTAGGTACTATTTTGGGCTTCAGAAACCATATTGATTAGAACCGATAAGGTCAACGCTATAAATAAAATACATTATTCCGTTTTTTAACAAGTTTCCTTCTTTTTGTTTTGGGCCGATGGAAGTAAGACATTGTATTGATCTGACAGATCTTTCTTCTTGGCAAATATACGTTGTTACGCCCTGACTGTTCACCTCCCCGATTTTGGGACTTCCAGGTTGAAATTTAAAAAACAAGTATATAATTTTCGACGTTAGGGGTCGGAAAAATTCCAATTGTTTTGTAAAAGGTACCACTAACCTCGAGGACGCCTAGATCATGAATTGAGACGGCGGATGCCGTGAAAAACACGACGGTGGATCGGTGGCAGCGGACGGAAGCAGGCAAGGCGAGCGTGAGAACAGAGAGGAGAGAAAAGAACGGGGGAAATCGGAAAAATAAGGGAGATCCTTCTCAGTTTGGTTCAGCGTGGGACACTATCATTCTCCTCTGGACACAGGACCTACCTCCGGGAGAGGACCGGCGACAGTTCTAGACCTCCTCCTCAGACACAAAAGTCAGACAAAAACAATAGAGAACTTAATAGAACAAAACGGAGAGAATGAGGAGTGTGATTTTTTTTTTTTACCCTGACCTCCGCTCGGACAACCTGGGCGCTGCGAGGAGCCGAAAACGGCTTAAGGTGCGGCGTCCCAGGGGACTTCGGCACGGGGATACCAGGGTTTATTTATTTATTTTTATTTATTTATTTATTTTTTTTATTTTTTTTCCTACACACTCCGTACTTTCTGACTCCTACGTTCGAACAGCTTCCGTCTATAATCAAAAACAAGACAAAGCAAGCCTAAGAAACTGTAAGGAGCCGACTACGGCTTTAGGCGCAGTTACAAAGAAAGAAGGCAAGACGGTTCTAGACCTCCAGAGAAGTCCACCGTTTGAGAACAGTCAGTTTTCTTTTTAATATTTTTTTTGTGTGTGTGTACTTAAATCTAAGTAAAAGTAAATTAAGACTAATAGAATTTTGTTTTATCCAAATCCAGATTGTTTCATTATTATTATTTTTTTTAAATTACTTATTTATTTACTTGTTTTGTTCCGATTTTGTATTCCGCCCCTGACTAAGGCCGGCCCACTGAATTTAAGTACTGAATAAGGTGAACAGTCAGGTACTAACAAGGTGGCTCGTAGCGCAAAGGTATCGTATTCGTTTTAAGGCAAAAACGTTCGCGGTTCGCATGCAGTTGGGGGGGGGGCAATTTTTTTTCTCTTTTTCTTTAATTTCTTCCACCAAATTGCTTATATGCCTCAGAATTCTGTCTGTATAAAAATTTTCTTTCTGTCACCTGAAAGAATAATAAGAATAATTGTCCTGTAAGTAAAATTATTGACATTGCAAAATTGGTGGAAAAGTTCTGGAGGAAAAATTCCGAAAAAACAAAAACGTTTATATTTGAATTTTTTTTAAAAATGTTGGATCGGTAACAGTCAATAACTACAAATTCCTGGAGATTTGCAAATTCCCTTGTAAGTTTCCCGTTCCATTAGCATCCAGCGGTGGTACACCCAACTTTTTCAAATTGCGCGTCTGGAAGGCCGGAAAATTTTGCATTTTGTTGGAAAAACATGCATCGATGATGGGGGTGGGCACACCCGATTTTCCAGGAAATCTGTCTTGATCTTGAGTTTCGTGTCAGTCCTTTGCAGTTAGATTGTTTGTCGGTTTGTATTTTGAAAAAAAAAAAAAAATACTACAAATTTCATCTTTTTGATTCGGAATTTTTTTCATCGATTCTGCAATGTAAATAGTTTTCCTTACAAACAATTTAATGTTCTTTCATGTGGCAGAAAACCGATTTTTTTTACTGTAGGTTTCTGAAGTTCATAAGCAATTTAATGGACTTGCGTCGAAAAATTAAAACGCACCCAAAACTTGAAATTTTGACAAAACAGTTAAAATTTGGGCAAGGGTTTATGGGAAGTTCTTTGTTGCATATCACTACATGTGCGTGTGATTTTTATCAAATAACCTATTGTCATAAATTATTCAATAATTAACAGTTAAATAATAATAGTTTCTATTAATCAGAAAATTTATTTACACCGTCAACCGTTTGTAAACAACAAAAGTTTGTGTTAAATACTTGTTGTATTTTACCAGAGAAAAAAATAAGAAAATCATTTTAATAAAAAGCAAAAAAAAAAAAAAGAAAGCAATAACGCTTTTTCTCTTTTTTTTCGAATTGGCCAAATAGAATTTTAATAGGCACGTACACGAAGAGCTGAAAAGTGAGTTGCACACTGATTGAATAAACTCCAGAAGGCGCATAGAAAATTGCTTGTTTTGAAATGTAAGGGTTTATGCCTTTTCAGTAAGCCTCCAGTAGGGTAAATCTAACGAAATTGGATCTGTGGAACCTCGTCTTCATTCATAAAATAATAAATCCTCGTCGGAATTCTCGGAAATATTTGATTTATGCCAGTAATAACCTATTCGAGTAAATAAACTCTACCATTATAAAACGCAAAGATTTGTGCCCTTATAAATTAATTTAGGAAGTGGCAGTGTTCAAAATATAATCTAATTAACAAACGCTTGGAGTAAAAGAAATTCCTTATTGACTGACTTCAATATTACAAGCGATAAAATGACAAAAAACCTCTTGTAGCCTCCTTATTTCACACATAAAACAGAAAATACAATCTTCTGTTTTTAATTATATACATATATATATGTATAATGTATATATTTTTTTTTGCAACAGCACGGGTTTTTGAAAAAAAAGAAAAAACATTTGTATGTCGGGGTCGAATGCAAGCCGTCTGGATTCGAACACAGGACATTTAGTTTACAGTGATGAGCGCGGCCACCGACGCCCCTCCATAAGGATGTGTCCCTATATTATGCACTTAATCGAACATACATATCGGTATCGTAAATAAATATATTTTAAATACCTCACATAAAAAATATAATTAGTAATTTAAATATAATCGTTACAATCGATCTAGTAAATGTAACATAACCTCTCACACTAGGCTTTCACGCTTATAAATACATTCGAACTTAACACACGCTAGGAAATCAAAAATATGATGTCTGTATACATACATTTCGTTCCGGACTTTTGGCCATAGGATGACTAGGATGACCAGAGGATCTTTAGCGGCCGTACCAAGCTATATAGAGCTCTTACCGGATGTTGCCGATTCTCAAGATGAGACCTGACGCACACGGTAGAGGCTTCGCACCCCGAAGGGCTGTTACCGCCACGCTCTCATCTTGTCCGAATTGGAATGTCGCATGCAAAGGGCTAGCAGGTCGAAATACATCGGCCTGCTCTCCCGCATACTCCATAGATAGAGAAGGCGAACTCTATCTCTCTGAGTGTAGAGGCTTCCCTAGCGTAGAAACTTCCGGGAACGCCCCGACAACGGTTTCGTTTTATAGTGAGATTGCTACATACCCTCTAGATGAGCACTGCCTACGGTCAAAGGTCTCCCATCGTCGTAAGCCTACACATGGTATGTGCATCCGAGAGACGCCATAGGCCAAGGACAGGTGGTCCGATCCTTCGCTTTCCCAAGGGTATCATACTCATAACCGTGTAAAAGCACACACGTTCTTTGAGCACCGCCGATTCAATATCCGCACTAGCATTCGCTCACGTTTTCGAGGGGCTATATCATGATCATTACGTCCTCAACGCTTACATGCTGTTGTCCGGCCAGCGTCCCCGTGAGGCCGGGTAGTTACGCAGGTCATGCGCGAACTTACGAAGGTCACAGAATAGAAGACGGCCTCCGTCTAAGGTCCCGCCAGGGGCGTCACAACGAACCACCACGAAACCAACCTAAGTTGTGACTGGGCCAATTTTGGAAACAGTTTTGTCTTTCCTGGACTCATAGTCGAGTTGACAAGAGGATCTTTAACGTCCGTACCTAGGCTTAGTGCCCATACCGGGCAGACCGATTCTCAAAATGGGAGCTGACGCACCATCGCGTTAGCGACGATGTAGAGGCTTCGCACCCCGAAGAGCTGTTACCACCTTTCTACCACCTCGTCAGAATGGTTAATGCCGCAGGCAAAGGCTAGCTGACCGAAATACATCGGCCTGCTCTCCCGCAAACTCCCTAGATAGAGAAGGCGACCCTATCTCTATGAGTGTAGAGGCTCCTCTAGCGTAGAAACTTAGGCGAACGCGCCGGCCACGAACCACGCCCTAGGTGAGCACTGTCTACGGTCAAAGGTCTCGCACCGCGCTTAGCCTATAAACATAAGTCTATACACATACAATACATTTAATTAAGGTATTTATTTGAGATGAAAAAAAGACAATGGCACGAGCGGGATTCGAACCTACGATCTTCGGATAGATACGCCGCTGCTCTACCACTTGAGCTATCGCGACCTCGATCCACTCAGACATCAACTTCCTACCTCAGCCCCACCTAATGCATTTTCCATACTTTTTGCTTTTTCGCTATTTTTCAAGGTTGAGATAGGAAGTTGATGTTTACGTTGATCTATATTTTTAAAAAATACCGAAAAGTTTGAAATATTTTTTATGCAATGGGTAGTTTATTCTTTTAAATATATATTTTCGATTAAGTAAGGTAGTCGAGGTATTGATTCAAAAATGACTTTTCGATTCAAAATCGAACCGAGCTTTGTTTCGAATTTTATGAGTCCGGCCTACGAGCTAATAGGGATTTTATAACCTTATCGAAAAATAACCCGTATTCACCAGAGTTGCAAGTTGTTAGACTAGAATCGGCGTTACAAGATACAAGAAGCCAGCCGCAATTGAAAACATAAGTGTCAAGCAGCATGGACACGTATGTAATCTGACCATGGTAACTTTTCGAAAGATTGGAGCTTTTAAAGTGGGTTGTGTTGACAGAACACATGAAAATCTCTAAAGGCCCGTTACCCGATTACGTCTATCACAAAATCCAAAAATTCTTTAAAAAATTTCCACGTTTATCACGTTCCCTTTAGGCGAATGAAGATCTCCTGCGAATTTGAAGCTTTCATAAACGGAACCGTTTTTTCCGTCCATAATAATTCCCGCTCGTGCTTCTCTTGCAAGATTTTCGGTTGACCTGTTCTAACCGCGTTCGTGATTCGGTGTTCTGTAATATCTCCGGGTACTATTATCTGACGACTTTTCCGTAGGTAAACTTTCCTTTTTAATGTCATTCAATTTTCCCGTGGAAAATACGGATTATCCATTGAAGAAACTGTATTTTTTTTTACAAATTATTACAAACGGATCAGCAAGAAATATAAACCGGGATTGTTGCTATAAATACTACAAAAGCCAAACGAAATTCAGTAAAAAAAGAACTCGGATTCCGATTACTTTATGACCTATTGATTAGATCCACATTTACTTTTTCATAAGTTAAGTAATTAATCTTACTTGTTTAAAAACAATTTTCAGTAGTTTAACTTGTAATAAGGTTAAATTAGGTAGTAATGGTAAAACTTATTATTTAAAAAAACTCGATTTTCGATTACTTTTGTGAGACAATGAATGTAACGGGCCTTCTGAATCAACAGCAGGGTGGCCGAACCATCAAAAGGTTTTACAGCGTGAGTTGAAAGTTAGAAGTGAGAAAGCTTAATTTCTTCTTTAAATAAGGCAAATTGTTTAAATTTAATAACTGTATATATCTACACTCTATGAGTCAGCCAGGACATTTTTTATACATAACAAATTTCATTGTTTTGTTAGTTTTTAAACCTTTTTCTCTGTTCTCCAACAGACATTGAAAAAAAAACTATTGTCATTATTTTATTATTATTCGAAAAAAAACAAACATTTTTTTTCATTGATTTCATTCATTCATATTGAACGACGGAATATATATTTATTGTAAATAATTTTTTTCCTGTAACCGTTTGCCGGATCAAAAGCAAAATAAAATGAAATTTAAATATATTATGCGGTCTGGTCTCATGATCTCGAAATATGTTGGACTGTATTTTTTTCAACGAACTTAAATCTTCTATTAAAAAATTATGCCAATTTGTAGACATTTAAGTTTGTTTTGCCCTGATGATTGACTTAAAATAGGTCGAAAACTTGGCAGTAACAATTGAATTTGATTTTTCATCAAGTCCACACAGTGATTCAGACTATTCATAAGTAAAAAAGTGATAGAAAAATCCAACGAATATTATTAATAAATAACTGTGTGGTAATTAGTGACCGTAAATCAATATTCATTTAGAAATCGTGAGATGCGGTCTGGTGTGATGTAGGTTTGAGAAAAACATATTCTTTATCGTCCCAACGTTTCGATCTTTATTGAGATCATCTTCAGGGCTCAAAGGGTTTATCTTGTGACTCTCGATACGGCACGCAAGAATGGCACAATTACTCAGAAGAAAAGCCAGTTTAAGCGCTGAAGATGATGTCAATAAAGCTCGAAACGTTGGCGCGATAAAGAAAGCGTTTTTTTAAAACCTACATCACACCATACCGCATTTTCATGATTTCTAAATAAATGAATAAATAAAATTTTAATCAAGGATAAGAAGGAAGGAATCCAGGAACGATCACTTATGAAATATTTTCTGTTCCCTCGATCGAAGGAAATGTTGACAAACAACGCTGTCACTTTTCTGGATCTTGGAATGATGGGGACGGAAGTCAAATTGGTTGGAAAGAATGATTCTATTTCGTTCTATTCAGTGCTAAATTAATTTATTATTTTCTTAAAAGATGAATAATTCTATTCTAATCCCGAAAGATTTTTTCATTTTCCTTCAAAAGCCAGGAGTGGCGGTTGTATTGTTTTTCAATTTGTTATACACATAAACGTTGCAGTATCAAATGGGAATTCTGCGTACAATGCCCTGCAGCCATCCTACAACAGTTAGTTATATGTGCTAGTTAATAATACGGCCCAGTCTCAAAGGAATTAAAGTTACGGTCGAGCACTTTTTGATAACTAAACCAATTAGATAATTGCACCTCAGGCCATTACAGAGAATTGGGCTTAATCAGAAAATTGTTTGACATAGTTCCATCTTTGAACCGCGTTCACCCTTCATTTAAGTTTTTTAATGTATACATCTACTTATTTACATTGTAGAATGGGCTTGATTTACAAATGACATGGATCTCGTGAGGTGACGTTTTCCCAACTAAACCCGTGGACAGCTCTTTTTCAGTCTTATATATAATAGAAATGGATTATCTTTTTCTTGACTGTGTGTCTGGATAACGTTTGGGAAATTTGATTGAGGTAGTAGATGAATTATTGTAGAAAGAGGAAAAAAAATTTAGGGATACATTTTAGAAGAATTTATAGGTCATTGTAAAATGTGATGTTGGGTAGGTAGTTTAATTACCAGAGAACTTTGGGTTGAAAGCACTTTTCCTTTGAATGATGGAAGGTCGATCAGTGCCCCACAGTTCTAGCCCGTAGATCCAAATTTTTTTCTCGAAACTTTAGATTTCCGATGGAATAGACTAAATCCTTTTTTTAAATCATGTTTTAATCGTATGAGTTGTTCTAGATGGAAAACCATGTTGTGGACGCGTTCTGGTTTTACGATGGAAGTATTAGGAGGAATATTGTATGAGGTGTTTTGCTTTGAAGATGATTGATGAGTGTTTTGGTTTTCGTTGAGCTTTAACACATGTAACACATAAGGTGGGGTTGCGATAGAAAGTTGATGTCCGAGTGGGTTGAGGTCACGATAGCTCAAGTTGTACAGCAGCGGCGTATCCAGCCAAAGATCCTGGGTTCGAATCCCGCTCGTGCCATTGACTGTTTATCCCTACACAAACCTCAATTAATTGTCATGTATCAATTGGTCAAGTGGACCACTAAATTAGTAAAATTAAACATAAAGCCGATCAGATCAACTTAATTTTTTTCAGAGCCAATTTTGTCGAGTGAGTTTTTTTACTGTCATTGATGAAAGAAACAAAATTGTGTAATGAATTTATCATTTTTTTTCTTAAAAGTATGGTTTTATGCTGAGATCTCGGCCAAGCAAATGCATCGGGCAACGAAGACGTAACGTCCGTTACATGAAAGAAGCGTGTGCCGAGCTCTACCATCGATGATCTAGAGCGTTTTAGGACCACCGGAAATCTCGATCGAAGGTGTGGTCGACCTCGATGTACTACGTATATTGACGCACGTTTAATTGCTCTTATCGCTCTTGGGAGGCGTCATTTCACGGCACCTTGCTAGCCACTCAAGTCCAAACAGTCTGAGGGTGAGCCGTAAAACAATCATTAAAAACTTCATGGGAATAGCTTAATCTCCGGACTTCCCGCTTTGCTTCTCGTCCTATTCAAAGAGAGTAATGAGGCCTTCAACGACCTTGCTGACCGAACTGATTTTCATTCAGAATTGTTTTTAAATGCAGTAGAGTCTACTGAGAGAATTTTTATGAAAGCTGTGGTTCCATTTGCTCCATTTATTATGTGAAAAACAGGGATAGCTTTGGGACTTACGATATTGACAATGGTTAGGCTCGACCGCATGTAGCTCGAGTTGTCAGCCATTACAGTAATCCCTTAACATCCGCGAGAGTTTGGTTCCTGAAAATTACCATGTCTGTTTTCCTATGTTATAAGGAGGGTTACGTTCCATGACTGAAAAAAATTGTGATAAGCTTTAAATCAAAAGAACATTTTTTTATTTCGTCGATGAAATATAAATGAAACCATTCTTGGAATAAGGCACTAGTCACCCATGCTTTGGTGTTTGATCTCCAAAAACCTGGGAGCTCATCTTTACTTTTTCCCTTAAGGGCTCTTGGGTTTTGTAATCTGTAGATCAATGTCACCTTTAACTTGCATCACCAGATGCATTTGCACAAAGTAATAAGCTGATACGGTCTTTGGCCGCCTTAAATCCCGGAGCTATTGTTTCTGCTTTTGAAATGAACGTGCGATTTGGCATCTTCTTCCAGAAAAGTCCAGTTTCGTCAGCATTGAAAACTTCCTGAGGCGAGTATCCGTTGTCTTCTATGATTTTTCGGAGTGTCGCTGGAAATTGTTCCGTTGCTTTATGATCAGCTGATGCTGCTTCTCTAACTAATTTCAAGTTGTGCAGTTTGAGACGTTTTTTGAAATTCTCAAACCACCCTTTGCTGGCTTGGAAATCGGACTTGGAATCAGAACTTTCATTAATCATATCATGTAGTTTTTTGCCTTAGCTCTTATCAATGCCGAGCTCAAGGGCAATCTCTTTTTCGCCATGTCTTCTATCCATAATCCTAATGCTTTTTCAGTTTCTTCCAGCACTTCGTTTCGAATTTGGCGCACTCTTTTTGCCGACGCTGAAGAAGCTGCTACACTGTCCCTTATAGAGGTCTCGTTTGACTTTATAGAACGAACAGTCGATTCAATTTTTTTTGTTTACTCAAGTGTTATATTTCCCCGAATGTACAAGTCCGACCTTCCGTGAATGTACAAAAATACATAATGACCATGAAGTTGTCGCCTGAGTGGATCGAAGTCATGATATCTCAAATGGTAGAACAACGGCATATTGAGCCGAAGTTGATGGGTTCGAATCCCGATCGTGACACTGACTTTTGTCGCCGAGAATCCTGATTACACGTCATTTGAAAAATGGCAAATAGGACGAAAAATTCGAAAGGTAGGTTGAGATCAGGAGTTGGTGTCCTAGTGGATCTAACTCACAATAGCTCAAGTGGTAGAGGAGCGGCGTATTTAGCCGAAGATCGTGGGTTCGAATCTCCCTCTTGGCATTGATTTTTTGACCTCAATCAATACATTAAAAAAGCCGATATTTGGTCAATCGGACCGCGAACTCTAATTAATTATAATTAAGTTTGCTTTCTGGTTAGGTAAGCTTTAAACAATCGCAATTATAGTGCTACATTAAAAATGGAGTATTTTCAGTTTTCATTATATATTTTTTTTACTAATTAATTACTTTATTTTTACAAAAACTAGTCATTTTTTAATACAGCTTTTGTTATTTGATTTAAAATTATGATAATTACACTTGCTATAAATTAAAATATAAAAGTAGCAATAAAAATTGCGAGTTTAACAACTTTTCAATCCAAGTGTTCTATCTCTAAAATGCTATCGTAAAATCCCTTTGTCCTTAAAATCAAAACCAGTTACACAAAATCCATACCTCTTAGCGGTAAATTGAAATACACAACGTGTATAAATTTAAAATATCATCAGACCTTTGGACCTGACGGATGACATGCACGTAACAAACCAGAGCTCGTATCACAACATTTGAACAGGTTTTATTAAAACCGGACACATGTTTGTTTCGACGCTTTTGATTTTACAAAGATCCAACTTGTTTATTATCAGCTATCATGGAATTCAATTGGTCATGTCCATATAACAATTTTATTGAAAGGACCAATGCAAAAATGTGATTAAATTCACTGAAGTATTTAACAATTAATACGACTTCCCGATATTATTTTAACGTATATTTCAATTTTAAATACTAACCTTTCAAGGAAATCTATTCCTAGTGCGCGCCTATGATAGCAAATTATTGCCAAAGAAAACCTCCAATATTATACTGTTTCCAAAACCACATGTTTCTTCTTATCGTACAATCAGTGTTCTCAAAACTATCCAAGAAGATCTTCCTTATTCACTCCGACGCTCAACTCAACCATCTATCAGTTTGGCTTCCAACCTCAACACTCGAGCAAGTGTTTCGCAAAGTGGTCCGCAAAAAATATCGTGGGAGGCCCTTCTTGACCTAGTTGAACCGCTTGTGGCACGAAAGCGTACCCTTCCAAACACTCAAATCCTTCGTCCCTACCTAACCGAACGATTCTTCAGAGTGCGCCAACGATAGACCTTTTCCGATCATTGCCCACTGTAAGGGGGAGTACTTCAGAGCAAGCTGATGCGATCGATCCTGACGGCTGTCAAAGAGTGTAACGCGGTCGCCCCAATCCCTTTACAAGCAGTCAACTCGTCCGTCCAGGTCGGTGGCCAGCAGTCACAAGTGCCACTCGCATTCACATCCACATTGGTTGACTCAACTCAAAAGGAATTCGTACTTCACATAAGTCGCCTAGTTGAATCGACATAGTTTACCATAGAAAGGGTTGTAATTGCAGGTTTCAATGGGGGGCCATGAGGTGTGAGGAGTATAGCGATCAAATTAAAAAAAGGGAACCTTGGATGGGAAGTGGCAATATTTGAGAGAAAACACCCGTTTCCCAATTTTGTATCGACGGATTAACCCATACACTTTTTTACTGGGTTTCCTACTGTTTTGCTTTTTTTTTGTCAAAAAACAAGCATAAGAAGTGCTCCTGGTTCCTCGGGTCCTAACATTTACTGACCAAAATGTGTTAATGTGTGGATCGAGGTCAAGATAGCTCAATCGAATCCCGCTGGCGCCATTGACTTTTTTACAAATCCACCAAACATAATTAATTGTTTATGCTTAATCTCAAGTATGTTGAAAGATTAGAACATTTTACAAAGGATAACAACCTATTATTTTTATTCTTGTGTTTTAAGTCAACTATTAATATTTATAACTAATAATTACGAAAAATAAATAAATACAATTATGTGAGTGTTTGTCTTCGATTGTATTACAAATCTGTCATTCAAATTTTGTATTTTTCAAACAAAACGGTAAAATTAAAAGTGGGTTCGTAATATATCAGTGGCATATTATGCCCTGCAAAGAATCCTTCCATTGAGACGGTGGTTTTTTTGTCCTGGTACACAAAATTGCTTAATTAAATTGCGACGTGGCAATACACAATTTTCAAATAAAAAGTAAATCAGTATGAAATAGTATAATTGAAAGGGTTTAATCAAATTAAATGATAAATATGCCTTAGCTCCATACAGAGAGCGTGTTGGCATGCCGCCGGACTGAAGAATTGTTCTCGAGCAAGGTAGCGAGTTTCAGGAGCAATTGTTCCGCTTTGTATTGTCTGTGTGCATGTATTTACTAGCGTGAATGTCGATGGGTGATTAGGGGCTGAAATGACCTGGGTGTCGGAAGCCCCAGCAAAAATAAAATTATTGACGTGTGATTATTTCAGAGCAAAGAATGTATTTTTTTTTAAGGGACCACAAAGGTTCTGTAAATTTAGAGGCTTCTTTGAATATTCATCGAAATTGCCTGGAGATTTCATGGAGCATTTTTTCTTATATTAGTCTCAATATAAGCACATTGCATATGTTGTCATAACGAAGTAAAAAAAAAAAATTCGGATCATATCTTACTGTCAAGGGTTGTACGATTTCTATGATACTTAAAACTTTGGAAAACTTACTCAGATATCGTGAGATGCGGCCTGGTGTGATGTAGGTTTCAGAAAAAATAATTTTTGTCGTGCCAACGTTTCGATTTTTATTGACATCTTCAGGGCTCAAATTGTAAACACGACATGCAAGGATGGCACATTTTTACAGAAGATCAACACTTTAAGCTCTGAAGATGATCTCAATAAAGATCGAAACGTTGGCACGATAAAGAAATGTTTTTCTGGAACCTGCAATACATCACACCAGACCAGAAAAGTGTCAGCGTTGTTTGTCAACATTCCCTTCGATTGGGGGAACAGAAAGTATCGCATGGGTGCTCATTCCTGGAAGCCCAGATTACTTGATAAACTTAGTAGATTCTTACCTACTTATCCTTCAATAATATTTTATTAATTAATTTCTTTAGAAATCGTGAAATGCGTTCTGGTGTGATATAGGATTCAGAAAAACGTTTCCGTTATCGCGCCAACGTTTCGAGCTTTATTGAGATCATCTTCATAGCTCAAAGTGTTTGTCTTTTGTGTAATTGTGTCATTCATGCGTGTCTTGTTGTGCATGGAAAAATGTTAAAATATTTTAAAACAAAAACCAGCAGCAAAAAGCTTAGGTAAAAAGGCAACAAACAAAGAAGTTGTTTTAAAACCTGTACAGCAGGAAGCAACCTCAAACAAAAAATGTAACCCCACTTTGTCTCATTAAAGGAAATTGTAAAACGTCGGTCTGAAGGTGTGTCTATCAACAACGCCTAATGAGCCGTGTAATTGAAACAATCATTAAACAGCACAGGAGGAAAAGTACATGAAATCGCGTTCCGGAAGACTAAGGGCGTCCTAAAAGACCCCAAGGGGTTCCCCCAATATAATGAGCGGCGACCATCATCCCCCTCTATTTATAAGGTACAGAACTTGAGAAAGCGTGGGGGAGAGAGAGAGAGAGAGAGAGAGAGAGAGAGAGAGAGAGAGAGAGAGAGAGA
>CM077107.1:23147116-23159616 GCA_039619505.1 Cimex hemipterus
AGAGAGAGAGAGAGAGAGAGAGAGAGAGAGAGAGAGAGAGAGAGAGATGTACGTAGTACGTATGAATAAGGATTTAACTCTTCTAATTAATCATCAAAATCATGCAAATAATTTTTATTAAAAACAATTATTGTTATTACCACGAATTTGGCCCTATTTTGCTAAAACACTTCCCCCAGGATGCCAGCTTCGGTCAATCTGATATGCAAAGGCGATTCTTACTTTAACAATTTTCGACAATTAAAACCAGCTTATACATTTCACGAAATTATCGGAAAATAGAAACCAGTAGAAAGATATATTTTCATGAACAATCAACTTTATGATATCGGGGGAACATTAATCATTATTAAAGAGTGTTTATGTAGATGTTTGTTGTTTTGTTTATTTTTCATCCCTTGTCAGAAATTGAAAAATTGATATTTACTATCTGTCGCGCTAATGGAAGGAAATATGACATCTATTTTGTGTGAAAATAGATACTCAGATGAGAAAAACACACAAAAAACAAATTAAAAATAACATTTATATCTTAGAATTTGCGAAAAACCTACAAACAAAATTTCAGTATTTATTTAGTATTTTCTCCTGAAATATATTTGATTTGGCAATTTATTTAAATCGTGAGGGTCGGTGAGGAATGTAGTTAGGGGATGAAAGTTTCGTTTTTTCCCCTACGTTATACATCGATTGGAAATTTACAGTTGCAACATAAATTTCGAACTATCTCATACTCATATAAAATTTACTTCGTGAGAAATTGTTGTGAAACGTAAAATTGTATTCTGGATGATTTTGACATGGTGAAGAAATACGTAAATCTGGAAAATATTCTTTGATCTGAGGCGGTTTTATTTGACTCAAAGACGATCGAGAATGACGATTTTCTGGATCGGATTTGTGACCAATTCAATACTGGAAAGGAAGTTAATTATTATGAACGTTAACAGAAGGAGTGGGAAAGATAACAATAAAATTTAATGGTTTATTTGCTGTATGATGTTGATGTGGCTAAGGCTGAGTTTGCATGTATCTGTTATGTAATTAATTATGTTGCTCTTTTAATGTATACCATTTCTAGCAAGTCGGGTTGAATTATTTTCTTCTTTCATTGTTCATTATTTAGATATTTTCTAGATCAAAGTTATGTTGCTTTTCAAAATGTATGGTTAACACTCTAGGATTAGTTTTCCATGTTTTCATTCATAGAAGTATTGTTTTTTTCTCGTTTTTCCAGGTATTGCGCTGTAATTCCAATGTGTGTTATCTGGACCGTTATTTTTTTTTTTTTTCAATTATCTCCCATGGGGCGTCCGTGGCCGCAAGGTTTAATCCGCTCTAGTCGATTTTTGTCAGTTCACGACACAGCCCAAACGGATGTAGAAGATTTGTTGCTTCTTAAAAATTCGTAGTTTGCGTACAAATGGCTTGAAAGTTCCATTTTTTACAGCTTACGCATGACCCAAGAGTCTGCTCCTCAAACGCACTTATCAATTTTTCGCAATCCATCGAAATGAAAACGAAACGAAAAGCTAATCAAAAAGCAAAGAACGATGGTGGTTGGTGGTAAACCATGGTTAAACGATGGTGACCGTCTGATGTCACGTGGTTGACCATCCGGCCGAATATGACTGGAAAATCAAAATTTATTTGGACAGAAAGTGCTTCGAAACAGGACGGAACGAATTGGTTCTAATGGACATTCGTTTCCTCCCTTTTGGATCATCCGGCCCTAACGGTTCCAGTGGACGGCCTACTTTATTAGCCTTTGACACGCCACTCATCACTGCAAGGTAAAGGTCCCGGGATCGAATCCAGCGTCCCTGCATTCGAACCCGACATACTTACAAATGGACTTTTTTTTCAAAAATACCGGCATCCTGAGAGTTTACATGACCTCTGCTGTTGCGAACCCTCGTTAAAAAAAATAAATAAAATAAATAAATAATTCTCGTGATGTCGGTGTTGAAAAAAATTCAAATGCATGGCACTGGATTCAAACCTCGGACCTAAAAAAAACCTCCCCTGAAACACTTGGTTCAAGATTTAGGTTACTTACGTATGTATTGTATTTTTTCCAATCGACATAGGTTTGGAAATTTACCCAGGCTCTAAAAATCACCCGAATAAAAAAGGTGTCGACTTCAAAAGATTATTGTATAAAACATCCAGTCCCTAAAAAGCACACATAAATTGGCAGTGATTTGGATTTTTGTAGATGTAACTTTGGAGTATAGAATAATTTGAATAAGGAAATTCTTAAAATTATAATTAAGGACCGTAATTTAAAAAAAATTATAATTGACTTCTGCAATGCATTTTATGCCCATTTTCATTTGTCATCCCTTGGACCCGGCACTCTGAAATTAACCACGGCAATTTATCATCTCTGATTATAATTGGGAGATATGCAATTCTTTCTAAATAGTCCGGGCAGCTTTTAATACCGTCACCACGGATTCTGCAGGGTTGACGTTGGGTTCGAGGGGACCACCGCCGGAAGGAAACTTGCCAAATTGATGGGAAGTTTGAAGAGTTTAGAGAGACATTTAATAGTTATATAAGTAATTAGGGCGGCTTTCCCCGAGTTGAAAACTGGGCGAAGTTTTAATTTTTGAAGTTTTTTCCGGAACTAAGTTTATCAAACTGAAAAGGACGGGCGGAAAATAAAAACATTCCTCTTCTGTTAAGGGCGATGTGAAGAGCCATCCGGCACTTATCTTAACAATATATTGAGAAAGAATCAAATTATTGAGTTTGTGCAAAATCAATGCAGGTTTGAAAAATTGGTATTTTTTTTAACGTTCTAATTTTTGAAGAACAAAATATTTAATTCATGTGTAGAAATTAGTGACTGTCAATCGATAATTATAAAGATATCGTGAGATGCGGTCTGCACTAGCATTCTCAATAAGACACGCAAGAATGACACAATTACACAGAAGACAAACACTTTGAGCCCTGAAGATGATCTCAATAAAAGATCGAAACGTTGGCACGATAATAAAGGAAACGTTTTTTCTGAAACCTACATCACACCAGACCGCACCTCACGATATCTGAATAATTTAGTTTATATTAAATTTAATTATAATAAGGACCTGCGAAATTAAATATTTTGAAACTAAATTTTCGTACGATTCATTTGAATGATTTTAAATTTTGGCGGAGTGCAGCGTAAATTTTGGATAGTTAAGGAAGGAAAGCATAGCTAATGCACGTTGCAAGGATGGTTTCAGAAATTTCGTCTTGGAGGTTCCGATCTCGAAGACAGGGAGGGCTTATTTATTTCATTATTTTATAAAAACTGAAAATAATTTTTACTGCCTTTTGAATACCTGAATTTTTCCATCCGTTCAGCATTATATGATGACTACACATATTTAACTGCCATGGTTTCCGCTAAGAAATCATTACTTTTGTAATATTCAACCCATTTTCTCTTTTTCTTATTGTAATACGAATTTATTATTTCTTCTGTTGTTATATTTTTATATCGATTTAGGACAGGGAGCATTGTTTTTTCTTCCATCCTTTCTTTGGAAACACACTGAAAACCTGTGGCTAAGGAAAATCAAATACAAATGATACAGAATAAAAAAAATGTATATATACACATATATTGTTTATTCTTTGGTGAGTGGGTGTTCGAGAAGATCGAAGTCACGATAGCTCAAGTGGTTAGCGCAGCGGCGTATTCAGCCGAACTTCGTGGGTTCGAATCCCGATTGTGGCACTGACTTTTTTATCTCAGCCAAATCATAAAAGAATTATTAATTGAATGATGTAACTTGGTTAATTGACTATTAGAAGTGAATGAATTAATATTTAATAAAGAGAAAACATAAAATAACAAGTAATTAAGATTTTTATAGAGATAAAAGTCACTGGCACGAGCGGGATTCGAACCCACGATGTTCGGCTTAATACGCTGCTGCTTTACCACTATCGTGACCTCGATCCACTCAGACACTAACTTCCCATCTCAACCCCACCTGTTGAATTTTCCCTCCTTTTTGCGGTTATTCCATTTTTTGCCAATGACTTTTTTTTTTTTAATCTCAACTACAAACCTTAATTAATTGTAGTATATTAATCGGTCAAGCAGCCCACGGAATTAGTGAATTTAATGAATTAAAATGAAGTACACTTCATTAAAGCTCTCCTTGGCCATTTCCTTTTATGATCCGATTACCAGATATTTGAAAAACGGTAAAAAGGAGGGAAAATTCAACAGGTGGGGTTGAGATGGAAAGTTGGAATGGAACGGCTGAATCGGGGTCACGATAGCTCAGGTGGTAGAGCAGAGGCGTATCCAGTCGAAGATCGTGTGTTCGAATACCGCTTTTGACGTTAACTTTTTTATATCAACTAAAATCTTTAAGTAATTGTAATATATTAATCGGTCAAGCGGACCACGAAATTCGTGAATTTAATAAAAAACAAAGTCAAAGCAAAAATTAAAGGGAACAATACAACCAAATCCATTCTTAAGTATAATGATGCTCATTACTGTCATGTGTATTCATTTTGGACAGCAAATATTTAGATGCTCTCCCTTGTTCCTTTTCAATTAAACAATACCTTGTTTGACCCAAGCAGTACCAGTATGTTCTACTTGATAACGAACAAGTGATTGGTATTGGAAAATTAGTTTTCTATTTCAACGACTGCCTTCTAATGAAGCCCATTGTTTTTTTCGTACTGAACCTTTCATTAGAACATGTTATCCTTCAGCAATCGCATGACTCCATGAAAGGACGCTTCGTGATAACCTATTTATTTCTTTACGACAATTTCATTCTGAATGATTTGAAAAACGAGCTTTGTGTTCGTTTGATTTATAAGGATTTGTGTAATGGCTTGACACAGTGGACCGTTTGGTGAAAAAACTGGAAAAGCTAGGAGTAGGTAACCCGTTTCTGGGTGGATCAATTCTTTTATCACGGAGTGATGTTTTATAGTATTGAAGACTATTGACTCTGCCACTATAGAGCACTTATTTTGTAGGTTGTCTTCGATGTTTCTTCAATCAACCATTTTTCAGCTCGGGAGAAACATAAATAATCTTCCCTCTTTCTGGAAACCTCCACTTCCACAAAATTGACCAGAATAAAGAAGGTACGGACAGGGAATCATAGAGCGCTACTTCAAGATCAATTCAGTGATCTCATCCAGACCCATATAAAACGCTGTCAGAACAACCAGCTTTTTTTCAAATGGCCTCAGAATCAAAAGCAAACGAGCTTAAATCCAAAATTTCAGTGGAATTAAACTCGAAATCAGACCCGGAACTATTGATCAATTTTGGTTTGAAAAGCAAAGCGAATTATCGAGCACAAGTCATAAAGGAGAGCTTTACGTCCAACTACCTGTTGGGGGTTCAAAGGATATTAAAATATGTTTCTCATATTTTGACCAATTACAAAACAATTTGATCATTGCCGGGATTCCAATCCAGAACCTCTGCGTAGCAAATACCAATCGAATTGTCCGCGCCACTCGACCACCGTGGCCCTCTATTATCCAAATTATATTACATTTGTGATAAAATAATCGTATTTATACACGATCCTGATCTGCCCGACTCCATCCAGTCCCGTTACTATCAGCTATATGCCGATGACTCCCAAGTGTACTTATCCTTTCACCTTTGCGATCTTCACTCGGCCATTCTCAATAGCCAAAAAGAACTAAACTCCATCAATGAATGGGCCCGTAAAAATTCTCTAGTCCTCAACCCGACCAAATCCACCGCCATAATTATCGGGACCAAGCAACTCCCCAATTCCCTACGCAGCATCCCACCTCTAATACTAAATAATTACCCCATCCCCTTCTGCTCCTCGGTTAAAAACGTAGGAGTAGTCTTTGATCAAAACCTTTCCTGGCACTCTCACATTTCCCAAATTTCCCGCCATTCCATCGCCTCCCTCAGCCTCTTCGTCGGTCCTGGCTTCTCTTACCTTTCTCCACCCGCAAACTCCTTGTGTCTTCCCTTATACTTCCATTCTTCGATTACAGCTGTTTGGCATACGGTGGTCTCTCAGACAGAGAGGACGCACGATTGAAGCGTATTTTCAATTGTTGCGTAAGATTTGTATACGGCGCCCCTCGTGGATCCCGGGTGTCGGGGTTGTATTTCCAACTTCCCTGGCTATTCCCCTCCTTCCGTGCCCAGTATTTCCTAGGTTGCTTTCTCTTCCAGTCCATCCACACTCGTCGTCCTCCTTACATCATCCAATCCCTTCAATTCAACTCCTCACATCACTCCCGTAAGACCTGCTCATTCCCAATCGAGCTTATCCTTCCGCAACATACAACCCATACTTTCGACAGATCCTTTCTGATCCGAGCCCCTATTTCTATTCGTCACACTGCCTCCTTTTCCTCCTTTAAATCCCATCATTATAATCACCTCCTCTCCCTCCAAGCAGGGACCTCACGATAGCATTTATTATCATTATTTTTTTTTTAATTTTCTCTTCTGGTCGGCCTTACTGGCATACATTGCTTCACGATTTATATCTATCTTTTTTTTTAATTATGTGACACCGTAGAAGGTTATTTATTGTATCTCATGTAAATTATTCTTAGGGGACACCAGTCCCAGCATAAAGTGGTTTTTCTTCTTCTTCTTCTTCTTCCTGTATATCACTTTTCGGACTTCTTAAAGACAAATAGTGGATTAAAATCAGAGTTTGAACGAATTTGATCAATTATAGATCTTCAATAAAATTTATGCTAGACCTAACAATATCATAATTTTATACCAAAAACCAATTGTAATACTAAAATATAAATCTTCTTCTATTAATTATTAATTAGCTAGTTATTGCTTGTTTTAATTATACTGTGTTTCTACAACCATTATTGTAATTATAATTGTTTTTAATATAAATTTTTATTAATTGAAATTAGAGTTTTATATTCTGACTCTATTTCCATTTTGAGAGACATGTTAACTTTATAATCTGTTAAGATTGTTAAATTTAAAACGCAATTGTAATTCTTCAAACAACACTAATAAACCAATGGTAATTCTAGTACTTAGTAATTGGTTGTTTATCAACACTGTAGAAGGTAATACATACATAAAGTTATACTCACTTCGCTCCCTCGACCTCCATAAGCCCCCACCCGGAACCGGCAACACCCAAGTGGTCCAGGTGATGCTCACGAATGACGTAAGTCTGCCTGGAGAATCAGGTATTAAAATTGCAAATGTCCGGACCCTTCCACGTCCCCTCTTATTCATCCTTTTTTACACAATTTTATCCGGCCCGGAGGACCAAATTTGTATGTTCGTTAAGTGGACTGTATATTAAATGGGTAAATAAATGGACAATTAAAGAAAGAGGGTAAGAGTGAATCCGAAGAGGGGATTGGGATGAATTCGTGTTTTCACTTTCCCAAACAGGCCTCGGTACAGGAACCAGCTGTTCGGCAACTGTTGTCCTCTCCTTTCTTCGACTTGGCAGGGCCCCACAGCCTCCGGCGGATTCAGACGTTCGGTGCCGAACGCGTAAGGGACCAGGGCAGTTCATAAAATGGGCACAAAACGGGTTTAGATGAGCGGGTACAATAACGATGCTTTCGACAGCAAGTCTTGGCAACAACTGAGGGCGATCCTCCAGAAGGTTCAAAAGGGCGATCGGCGTAAACATTTGTTGATTTAAATTTATGCATTTATGACATTAGTACGGTAAATTTAGGCTAAATTGGTAGACGAATTGTCTATACTGTACAGAATAACCGGAAGGAGGTACATGTCTGGGATAAAATAGAGGGCGCTTTGGTCAAGTTCTCCGTAAACTTAGCTCGTAAATCGTGGTAAACGTAGTGCCCTTGAAACTGTAGCTATACTGATATAAGATTATCATATTTTTTAAATTTCTAAATAATCAAATCTAGTTTCTGAGTTGTGATAGAGGGGATTTATGTTTTTAAATCACGAAGAAGGTGATCTGTACAATTGAAATTCGCGAACAAATTGGGTGGTGGCATGTTCTGATTTAAACCGAACATTTTTTTTTTTTTGTAATGGGAATTCAATGTATTTGTTTTATTGTGCTAAGAAAAAAATCATACTTTTGCAATATGTAAGAAATATTTTATTTTACAATAAATGTTTTATCGTTAAATCCTGTATTTTTTTGCTTTTTCAAAATTCTCATTATTACAAAAAAAAGTGGGTGTGCACTTAACTCTTGTCGCGTGGAACCGATTAGAAATATATTTTTATGTAAAACACGTTGGCTCGTTTATACGATATTAAATCAATCAGGGAGTGAAACGTTTTGAATAACAGATTTAGCCGTTGTTATCGAAAGAGTTTCGGGTCTCGTCATCAGCCCTTGTTAAAACCCGTGCATTTCCCACGCCCCTCTGTTCATTTGTTGGACGAAACTGCATAATTACGGGCGAAAAGAGAGGGTAGACATTGAAATACAATTTTTTTTATCGTTATACTAAAATTGAATTGTTTTACATGTTGTTGCGTTAATTTGCATGTTTAAGCGTTGTCACGATGACAATAGTCGTCTAATAATGATCAAATCTCAAACCAATCTGTGATAATTTTATTAAAAAAAAATTATCTAAAGCTAATTAGGAAGAAAATACTTAGTTCCTTCGTCGAGCATTCGAGGATATACCTATTTTATCATAACTTAGAAACTACCATTTAACAACGTTCCAAGTTAACAAACATAATTACAATATAATAAGATTTAAGTATAATGAAATGACGAGGTAAATTATACGGAACGAGAACAACCGGTCCATTATGCTTAATAAATTATAACCTCCATCCGGCTATCTTACAAAGTACATCAAATAAACGTAACCATACAGCCTCAATTTGCTGTAATAATGCCAGTAAGAGTATTCATAAATTTATATCCACAGAAATCAATTGCAACCGTACAGAATTAGATAGGTGATTAAATACACCGACAGGCCAAAACGTCCACCTTTTTTTTTTCATTTTCCCGAAGAAAGAAGAAAATTCGGTCATTAATTTTTCTCATTGCTTTTATCAATAAATATATTTTAATGCTGTGCTTTAAATTTGGAATGTCAATTAGAAATAAGCACACCTAATCCTCAATCTAAACCAAAGAAGTTTACTTTTTACGGAATTTAAAACCTTGATTCCGTCTCATTTGAATTTTGAAACTATTTAACTGTTATGTTTCTATGTTTGTTTCCTTAATTTCAATTTTTAAACATAAAAATGCCACTTAGTGCTGAGGATGTTCCGGGCGGTGTGGCACCTACTGACGATGGATGTTCCATCAGGTAACCGGCTATTGCCATCGGAGTTCCCTCCAAAATTCTGACAGAAGTCGTTAGACATTTTCGAGAACCTTGGTCCTACCATAGAAGGCCGGGTACTGGACGGCCTAGTGTAACGGAACCACAGGATAACAGTTTTTTTACATTGGGAATTTTGCGAAAACGGCACCTTGTTGTTGGTAAAGCGATTCATCAGCACCAAGAAGTTCGAGGTTCATAATTTCTGAAAGCACTGCTCGAAGAAGATTAAATCAGTATGGACCTGTTAAAAGGACCAGAATTGACCAGAACACAGAGAGTTACACGCCTTTCATTTGCTTGAGAACACAGCCATTGGTCATTAGTCGGTTGGTCTGCTGAACATTTTACAAATGATTGTAAATTTGCTCTACGATTTTCAGATGGGCTTGAAAGAGTGTTGAGAAGGATAATGAAAGGTACGAAGCATTAATTTTTCCTAGAGTCAAATTTTGCTGGTGTAATGGTGGTGAGAGCCTTACGGAGTTGGCTGTTGTTCAAATCTTTGACTGCCACTCGCCATGTTGATTAAATTTTAGGCTGCAGGTTGAAAAATACCCAAAAAAGACCGGGACAACAAGTACAAACACGACCCTATAAACAAATGAAGTCCTCATAAGGGGACATCTTGAAAACAGAACGGAGAGATTATACCTAATTGGCTTATCTCATAATTTTATTATCGATGGTTGATAATTATGTTAATCTATGATGTTAATGAAAGTAAATTAAGTAGAGTTAGCCGGTTGAAAACGTAAAACAACTCGGAGTAATGCAAAGCGCGACATTTCCCACCTCCTTTCGAAATGAAAACGGTTTAATCTATCCGGTTAAAAAATAAGGAAGGGAGGAACCAACCCGTAAAATTGTAATTATTCACCAACAGGGACCCTGTTACAGACAAAAGTTAAGGGTTTAATTTTCCTTTAATTTTCGTTCTATTCATTAAAAAAAAAGAGTAGATGGTATTGCAAGAGAAAATTGAAAATCAGCGACTTGGAAACCCTTTATTCCTAGTGGCGACGTTCTATTGATTCAGTAAACTTTGTGTAGTCACATATAAAACTTCGTAAAAACCAACTTAATTATTAATACTATTTTTTTTTGTATTTGAAAATCGAACAAACCTTTATGTACATTATTTAGATATCGTGAGATGCGGTCTGGTGTGATGCAGGTTTCCGAAAAACATTTTCTTTGTCCTGCCAACGTTTCTATCTTTATTCAGAACATCTTCAGGGCGCAAAGTGTTTGTCTTCTTTGTACTTGTGCCATTCTTGAGTGTCGTGTTGAGAGTTCAATTTTTTAACGACTGATCCCTTGGTCATTTGGTAAAGAATAATGGACGATTTAATAGAACGAAAAGTAATATTTGAATTATTCAAAGCAAATCATAATATATATCCAGTTTGCTTTGATAACGTTTTGTCAGATTTCAAGCAATTTCTTAAAATGCTCTTAACATTTACAGAAAGATTGCTTCATACGCGCTTCCTAATTGAAGGGTGCAAATCCTTGGCGTTACATAGCGAGCGCGCAGTGATGCACCCGATTGGTGACTCCTACTTGACCACAGCAGCAAGTGCCCTGTTTCGAGTTGTGGGCGAACGTCGGTAATAGAACACCTCAAAGAAGCCGACTCCTCATATAAAAACGTTTTCTGTCCCAACCTCCTTAGCCACGTCTTCAAAATCCAACGTATATAAACATGAAAACATTAATATCTCACTGGCACTCTCAAAACGACAGACAAGACCTTCACATGTACACGAAAAATGAGTGAGTACAAATGATTGGATCTAAAATTGTCTAGTTTTGTATAAATTCATTATTTTGAATTTAACATTTTCTACCATTGTATAAATTTTTTTAACCAAAAGATTTCCTAGCATTGTATAAATTCAATTTTTACACCTCCTACTTTTATCTGTAAAATTTACACAATGTTTATAAATCTCAGACTCTGAAGATGTTCTCTATAAAGAACGAGACGTTGTCACGAAAAAGAAAACGTTATTCTATAACCTACGTCACACCAGACTGCATTTCACGATTTCCGAATAAACATTGTACGTAGAATTCACTAATTTCGTGGTCCGCTTAACCAGTTAATACTTTACAATTAATTAAGGGTTTTAGTTGGGATAAAAAAAAGTCAGTGCCACGAGCGGGATTCGAACCCACGATTTTCGGCTAGATATCACCTCACCTGCTTAATTTTCCCGCCTTTTTTGCAGATTGGATTCTGGGCGATAAATGACATTTGAAAAATGGCAAAACGGAGAGAATACCCAAGGGTGGGGTTGAGATAGGAAGTTGATGTCCGAGTGGATCGAGGTCACGATAGCTCAAGTGGTAAATCAGCAGCGTATCTAGCCGAAGATCCTGGGTTCGAATCCCGCTCGTGCCATTGACTTTTTCATCTCATCTAAAAACCTTAGTTAATTGTATTGTATATAGACATGATATTTTTGATTTCCTAGCGTGTGTCACGTGTGAATGTATTTATAAGCGTGAATGCTTAGACATAGGTTCTTGATGGAATACCCCATCTTTCTTCAACTAGGTTAGTTATATAGTAGGTGTAAAGGGTGATAGAGGAATAGCGAGTAATCCGTCCAAATTGAATGAATGTAGGAGAGAATGTATTCAAATTGTATAATGGATTTTGACTGGGAACTGCACGGGTTGGATGCTGAATTGTCCTGAAGCTAAATCTCGGCTGCTGGGAAGGTAAAACCGCATTCTGGCCCGGAATATCCTGGGTGGATGATTCTCATGTTCTGCTGGTTGACTATGAGTGATAGGCTCAATTCAGTGCATGTGTGTACGTATGAACAAACTTATGCTATTTCAGCTTATAAAATTCAAAATCCAATTTTTACTTTTTTATGATAAATATTCCTGCAAAGCAATTCTAAAATAAATTTAAAATGTTCGCATTAAGTAATATATTTTCGAAAGGTATTGATATTTTCAAATTGACGTCTTCTTTTTAACTTTTTGTTTAAGTCCGTTTGCTAAGTCAAACCGGAAAACAAAGAAACTTCTTCATACGCGGAAAATCACACGGAAAAACAAACATTTCGCGAACTCTTTTAGACTTTCACGAACTTTCTTTTCTGCCAAGTCGTGGGTGTCAATCGTTAAGCTGTCGCTGTCCGAATAGCAACAGTTGATAT
>CM077107.1:23168731-23183097 GCA_039619505.1 Cimex hemipterus
AAAAAAAAAAAAAAAAAAAAAAAAAAAAAAAAAAAAAAAAAAAAAAATATTATTGTGTTTTGTTTCTTATTATTGTTATGTAGAATTAGTTATCATACTTGAATGGAAGAATAAAAGGATAAAGATGAGCGAATCACGCTGAGATTGTTGCTAGTCTGACTCCATTATTATTATTATTATTATTAGCCATACAAGCCTATGGGGAAATTTTAATTTATGAAAAAAACTCACAATTTTAGTTTAAAAAAAAAAGAAACAGAAATAAATTTTATAATTTTATTGAATTTATTGTAACTTGGCCTTCCAATTAAGAATTAAGAAAAGAAAATCAAAGCTTGGATGGCAATAGGATAAATTAGGTTACAAGTGAATGTTTGGAGTCAGAGTTTTATAGCACTCAGAAGAGATATAGCAAACCTAAAATAGAATATTTGGATGTTAGGGCGTGAAATGACCTTAGCCGTTAAAACGCCCTTAAAAACTAATAATAATAATAATAATAATAATAATACGACCTGGCCGGGGTCAAGAGAAAATAATATATATACTTGGTTCAAACCGAATCATTAAACCTCTACGAAATCATGCAAATAATCAATTAAAAATAAATAACATCTTCTTTAAATTATGAAAATAGACAAATAAATGTTTTCCGTAAGACAAGTTAATAAACGAAAAAACCAGTGTTCAATGAGAACGCGTGAACGTCATGAAGCTCTTTAACGGGAAAACAGTTTGGTGCGAGAGGTACCGGCCGGAAGAAGGAAAGGTCTGACCTGTATGAAGATGTGGCGGTAAGGCGTGCGGCGATGTCGGCGTATTGTCGCGTCTTCGGATGGAGCAGATCGATGAACTTCCAGAGTCGGCGATCGGAGAGTGTCCGATCCGAATCCTTCTTACGATGAGGTGTTTCAGGCGTGCGTGACCAACGCTGGTTATTTTCGCTCAAGAAAAACGTGACAAAAGCAATCGTTACGCGTGCGTCTTCGAATCGTGTTTTTCTACTACAGCACCTTCCTCGTTACCGGCTGGAGTTACGGATTAGACGGCGATAAGGATGTGTTTGTCCGGCCAACGAGTTCAAAGACGACGGACAATTCACCTTTTAATTAAATTAACATGTTTGCCCCTTTTCTTTTCAAACCGTTCCGTCGCGGAACAATCTCTCTAGGCGTAAACAATACTTTTTCGTTCTTTGTACACATTGCTCTATATATGACTAAATTTTTAACATTTCCCGTATTTTCTGCATATTAAAAGGCCCATATCCGCCAAGGTGAATTCTGGTAATCCATAGATAATAACATGAAATAGAGCGTTATGCATTAAAATAAAGTCGCCCGAATAAATGGATCAAATGGTACCACAGCTTCCAGAAGGACTTCTTCAATTTACTTTAGTGCAGTAGAAGATCCATTTCTGTACGATAATCAGTTCGGTACGGGATGGACGCTAATTCCACCCCATACTGTGCGAAAGTCGCCCCCTTGTTCGAGTATCCAAGCGAGATGCTAATTTGTTTCTTGAGCAGTAAAAAACGTGATGCGGGACGTTTAAAGACGAGGCTATTTTCTCGAAAGCTTCTACTTTAGAAGCCATTAGAGCTCACCCTTACATTACAGACTGGTTGGAGATGATTAGCTATTAAGGAAGCCATTAAATGACGGTTCCGTTATGCGATAAGAGCAATAAAACGTTCGTCTTTTGCCGTGTACACCTCTTCGATCGCGATTGTTGGTTGCCTTAAACCGCTGTAGACTTTTGTGGATGGTACATAGCGTCACATCCAGGATGTATTGGTCGGGCTAGATCGTCTTCCTCATGCTTCTAAGATTTTTTTAAACTCAAATTTATTATTCCACGAAAGAAAACATAAAAAAAAAAATTAACTCACCCGACAAATTGGTTCTGAAAAGGATACAAATTCAAAATTTTTTCTTTATTTTGAATCTAAAAGAATATAAAAGATTATTAATCAATATAATATATAAAAGTGAATGTTCGCATTTGTGTGAATAAGAAAAACGAAGACTACAGGATCGATTTCGACGAAATTTTCACTCTTTGCTTGTTTTGGTGCCGATCGGGTTTAGAGAATATAAAACGGTCATATAAATAATGTGCGTCAGGACGTATCAGAAAGCAGAGATTTCATGAATATATGGCGCCCGTGTTCACAGTTGTCAGCTGTTCAGACGGACCTTCGGATCCCGGTATGATACACGTTTCCCGAGTCTTTCAAATTCCGATTTGGGGGCGCGGCCAAGAGACGTAAACATCACGCTAAATATAGCGCTAAATATATATATATATATATATATATATATATATATATATATATTTGTTTTTTCGTTTTTTTCAAGCTGTTCAAATTTTTCAAAGCCTCATGTTTCATATGTCCTCAGAAGTCTGGGGTTTTGAAAAATTTGAACAGCTAGAAAAAATTCAACGTTTCATTAAAAAGTCATTTGCCCTTCCCAAAACCCCGAATGTTATGACTTATTTAGAGACTAAAGTTGACCCGTTATTTTTATAAATCTTCAAACTTCATTTTAATTACATCTTTAAACTCTTGAAACATCCTGATTTCCGTCTTTCCAAAATAGTAGCGCTGGAAGTCGTTCGTCGTGGTGCATTGTGGTTTGAATGTTGGGAGGTTTGCATGTGGCTCATCGTTTTCTATAAATAACATGAATGAGTGGCTTTTGCAGTTTAAGGAAATTATAACAAATCCGAGTGTCAATTTCAGTGAAGAACTTCGTGAACAAGTCAGACCAACCTCGCGCTTTTTATTCTACAACGAACTTGCCAAGATGATATTAATATGTTTAACAGGTCGAAAGGTTTGTCATTGGTCGAGTTAACATGGCTATTCAAAATCGGAGGGGGCCTCTTTTATCTCAATGGTGCAGCTTTTCGGGGTTGAGAAAATGTAATTTGTTCATTATGCAATGACCAGGTTAAAGAAGAGATTGTGTATTTTATTGAAAAATGCGCTACCCTATCGGAGATTCTGCATCTAAATTTTGCTAAATTGAATGTGACACAGGTTATTGACTTACTGTTTAATGATTTCAAAAATTTAATCAAATACGCGCACCACGCCTGGCACTATCGACAAGAGTTCATATTAGAATTTAATTTTTGAATATTTTAAAGCCTTGTCATTCTAAATTGATGGCCCAAATAATTTATATATCTATATTATTGTAAATTAAACGAAGAACAAAATTTATTGTCTATAATGTATGCTAGTGATTAATGTAATTATTAAAAATTAAATTATGAATTGTAATATTTATTTAAGGATCAATTTTTTTTCTCATTTTTTTCTTTTGTACGTTTTTCTCTGTGTCGACCAAAAATATAAGTCAAATGAAAATCGACCCCGGCAGACGGACCCTCCATGCCGTAATATTACTTTAAATTATACACTATGTAATGTTTATAAATTTTATTTTTTTCATAAGAATCTGGGGGAGTAACTAAATGGTACACATTACTTGCAATACAAATACTTTATTAACAACATATACAGTATGCGTATTTCGTCTTACACGTCTACCGCCAAGCTCTCTTAAAAAAACGGTCAAAAAACACCTTTTTCTCCTCCTCTCGCTAGCGCCCTCTTCAGCCAGATCCGGAAGGCAATCTCAAAATAATAACTTTTGTTGCCCTCTTAGGCAGTACCGGGTTACAAAGCTAACAACAATTTATAGGGGTTTCTGTGGCCACAATTGTTCAGGCATTGACACTCGCCCAACACTGTAACGTAAAGGTCCCGGGTATGTAAACCGAACATACAAATCGGCTTCTCTTCAAAAACACCGATACCCTGAGGGTTTATATGACCTCTGCTGTTGCGAACACTCGTAAAAAAAACCACCCATAAAACACTTGATTCAAAATTTATGTTATTGGCATATGTAATGTATTTTGTCCAATCAACATATGTCGTAATTTACCGAGGCTCTAATGATCACCCGAATAAAGGTTTCAACTGAGAAAAATGATAAAACAATTGCGATCCCTCGTAAAAAAATGTTCTGTGTACTTTTTACGTCAACTATTGATCTTGTTTGATGCTTTATTTTTATCTTTGAATATGTCATCATGTCATGGGATAATTTAAAATCCGTCACTGTAAAGTATGGAAAAAAGCCGTCTGCCGGTGTTTGGAATTATTGTATTTTCACTACATCACGATTTTATATATTTTACAAGTATTAAGTAAAGTAAAGAAGAAATATAACGAAAAATAAATATCGTACACTTTTTGTAAGTTTTTATTTATGATTTTATTTTATGAGTAAATTTGTAGAGATTATTGACCGTTAATAGATAATTATTGAGATATCGTGAGATGCGGTCTGGTGTGATGCGGGTTTCAGAAAAACGTTTTCTTTATCGTTCCTACGTTTCGTTCTTTTATTGAGATCATCTTCGGGCCCTGGGATTTACTTCATACATTTTCAACTCAAAGAAGCCGACGCGTAATACAAAATTGTATCTTCTATACCGACTTCCTTCCCAACCCTCTTCAAAATCCAACATATATAAACATTATATGGCACTCTCAACCCGACACGCAAGAAAGGCACAATTACACAGAAGACAAACACTCTGAGTGAATAGAAATACTTTGATTGGATATAAAATATATTTTGGATTGTATAAATTCACTTTTCCACATCCTACATGTATTTTCTAAATGTAATAAAAGATCGAAACGTTGGCACGATAAAGAAAACGTTTTTCTGATACCAACATCACAACAGACGGCATCTCGCGATATCTGAACAATTATTTATGAGTAAAAATTGACATAATTAATTTTTTTATCGATGGTTTTAAATTTATTTGAAGACCGACTCAGCCTCACTGTTGACAATGAGTTTAGCACCATATTTCTATTATTTTCTTAAGTTATTTTTGTTTTATTTTCCTGCTTTGACTTTTTCATGCTTCATGCTTCAGGTTCTTCTTATGTTTTCTCGATCAGTTTACTTCAACCGCCCATTCATCACATTTTTTTCACTTTTCATATTTCTTATTAAAAAATGTATTATTTAAAACATGCTTCTATTTAGGAACATGAAACTAAGTAAAAATTGAATCGCCGAAACTGACTCATTCAATTAAAACATACAAAGAAACCTTTATAAATAACATTTTTTTATTTTATATTTATCTTTCTCTTTAATACCCTTTAATTAAATTGTCTCCTTCTTTTTTTAAATTTTTAAAGGTTGATATTGGTACATAAATTTTTTGAATCTAATGTTTCGCATATATAATTAATTTAGTATGAACCAATTTATAACATTTAATAACGGAATGATTGAAATTTGTAAATACTTCGCCAAAGTCAAATCAGTCACTTAGATTAGTCCCGTTAGTTTCGTTGTTTTATTTATTTGTTTATGTTTTTTATTATTGTCGAAATGTGGTCAACCACCCTGGCGTCTTTTCCATTGTCGTCTTACTTCTCCCTTTCCAGAGAATGGTTTCCATATTGTTGCCTTTGTCGGCCATCCGTTCCCTTCATACCGGACAAATGATCCGCCCGGTCTCGCTATAGGGCTTATATCTTCTTTATCCGGATTCTCTTACCGGCGGATCCACCCACAGCCCCTATTTCACCGTTTCACAATTTCCACGGCGGTGGAAACTCTCGACCCAAATAGGCGACAATTTGAAAATAGCGTACATACAGCTTACCCGCATAAATTCAGCAAATAATTGCACTAATCACCCCGGATTCAACGATGGCTTACAATCTAAAAGCAATTACACCGATGCAAACCGGCGGGCGGGAGGGAAATTACCAATAAAATCCATTATTAGAATATATTGTCCGCACTGAGAACGAACGTCCAAGAACATCTCTGGCGGAGTTGCCTCAATTAAGGCCCTTCGGCAATTGTTTAGAGTGACTACCTGGGGATGAAATGGCCACTGAAAGCGCCAAGTACCATTTCAATAAATCTTTTCAAATGTACTTTTTTCAAATACAAAATTTGCAGTTTAAAAAAAAATTGTTTATATTAGCCACTCTATTCTTATAATAACTCCTAAATTCTTAACAATTTGTGTTTTTCCCTTCCTGGGACAGTGATATTTTTGGAGGAATTTTCTGTTACCTATAATGCCGTCCTGCCTCAAATTACTTTTGTGTATGACGTTTTTAACCGTGGGCCCCTCCGTAATCCTCAGCGCACCCATTAACCCGTTTTATGCGAAAGTATAAAAAGGCACGTACTTAGAAAATTACTTCACCAATTCTACGGTCAACATCGGAGACGTCTGTTGAAAAAGCAACGGGCTGAAAATGCCTTGGGTCGGCTTTCTTTTGTACGTCTGTAGCTCGTATTTCCTTTTTCAAAATTCCGATCAGAAATCCGTTTAATAAAATATTTTAACCTCGCAATTTCTTGCTCGAACTTTTTTGGACTCAACGCGCAAAACTGGCAAAACCGTTTAATTGACTTATAATCGTTTAGTTTATATTTCAGTCAGTTCAAAAACTTGTTATCAGAGAGTGGCTAAAAGCATTACCATTTCTAAATCAAACTGTAGGCGTTTATTATCAAAGACCTCCTCATTTCAAACATAATTAAAAAATACATCAACGAAATAGGATTCAGTCAAATTTTGAATTTTTGAACTAAGTGCTATTCCATTTGAACAAAAATCTTGTGAAAGTGATAAGTTTTTAAGTAAGCATGGCCAATATGTTGCCTCCTTTCGTTTTTTACTAAATACATTATGCATGGAATGTACCTAACAGCAGCATTTCTTTTTATTGAATTATAAAAATGGGTATTTTGATTGTAAAAGTGATAAATTTTGTGTGAATAGTTCTCATATTGAACAAAACTCCAAAACCCAACCACAGCATCAAGTTCATTCCTGAACGGTTCGTTTTTTTAAAAATGTATTGTGGAACGATTATATTCCGTCTTTTACGGTTTGATTAACCCCATAGAGGCAGATGATCTGCCTTGAAATCAAAGGAATTTTGGTTTGAAATAAATTATGAAAACAACTGTACAGTGACACCTCTATTTTGTTTGTTTTAAAACAAAAATGTATTTTCTTATGAGTAAAAATACGTTATATAAAAAAAACATAAAACAATAAAACACGAACTTCTACTTACAAATTAACAATATAAGAATAACTAGATATGGGAATAAAAGGGCCTGAAGGGCAAAATTAAAATAACCAACCTTGATAAATAGCAAAATGAATAAATAGCAAATAATAACCATAAATGAAAATGTGCCACACAACAGAATTAATTTATATTAATAAAAGTCGAAGTGGATACAAATCTGATATGACTGGCTTTCAGCTGGATTTTTCTTACTGTTTTGCTTCCAATGCCTAGGCTAGACTGAACTTTCCTTCCTCGTTTTCCTGCCTCTAGCATGGAGGGGAGAATCTGGACATAATTTGTTCTTATAAATGTTATTGGATTCGAACCCGGGACCTTTACCCTACAGTGATGTGCGCCGTCTCAAGGGAGAAACCTTGTGGCCACCGACGCCCCCGCCATCGAATTATTGTTCCTGAATTAGTGTGGTATGGCAATAAAACTATTAGGAAGCGGGGTTTATGCTCCTCAAGTACTGCAGCCTTCTGGTTTATTGTACCTTCCTAGTTCCTCACTTAAGTGCAATAGACTTAATCCTTCTTCTTGGCAGTATCAGGTCATTGACTAGCACCGCTACCATTTCATTAGATTTTTTCATATGTTAGGTTAACCCTCCATTGAACTTTTGTTTCGCATTGGAAGATAATATGAGTGGCTGTTTGCTCCTCCTAATTACATAATCTGCACATGGGATCATTTTTTAACATGACCGGCCAGCAGTCCTGTCACCTCCAATTCTAGCAATGATTTTACCAGTTTTGGTGAGGTTTGTTTCACCATAAGCCATATGTGTAGCGCCACTAGAGTTTATCCAATTTTCTTTTTGTTTGGTTTGAATCCATCCTGCGATCGAGGATTCTATATTTGTTTTTGTTATCCAAGTATAGGTATGGTCTTGAGAGTCTGGAGGCCTATGTATGATCTTGCAGATCCTCCTCTGGTCCGTCTGTCTGCTTTCCCCTTACGCAAAATTCCCCTGTGCCCTCGAACCACAGGCTTTATAAACCTTGGGTGCATTTAATGATCAATTTTGATGTGATGTTTTACATGCTAATGCTTTAATAGCTGCATGATGGCATGTATTTCTTCTTGAAAGACCGGAGTGTAGTTCCCTAATGAGTTTTGATTGCTCCTGTTTTGCGCTTGTACAAAAAATACCCGATCCGGTTCCTTCGTTTGTTTTGGAGCCATCTGTATACCATATCATTGTCTCTGATGTTCTCTTTTTATAGACATTTAAGACTTTATAGGATGATGTATAAATGTTTCTGTCAGTAGTCGGTCCCCATTTTTAAGAATCTTCAGAAGAAATCTGTTTTCGTTAATTATGGTTGCATGCCCGAACTGTTTAGCTCCTCCAATTTGTTTATTTTTAAAGATTAATGAGCTTTTGGTCCTGAATTATTAACGTAATGGTTTACAAGAAAACACAAAAATCTTGTTTAGATTGATTTAAGTTAGTGATTGTATTTGAATTAAAACATTAACTTGTTGTTATTCTTTATACCGTTACAAACCATTTTTGGTTGCACCACACTCTTTAGATTGAAAATCCAGAAAACCAGTTCAATTCATCCTTTCCAGAGTCATCTTGGGGAGTTGGTTATTGATTTGCATTATGTTTTAATAGCATGATTTTAAGTCGAAATCTTGGCAGGCCAAGACTGACGTAGCGTTTGTTACATTGTCCGTCATTGGTGTGCCGCGCTTTACCGTCGAAATGCGGCCTGCAGTGGTTTTGGGCCAACTGAAGTCTCGACCGAATAAGCAAAGTTACGTAACCATCAATTAAAGGCTTTCTTGATATGTACTGATCTCCAAACTCTCCATCCAAGGTCAGCTTTATAGCAGTCATCAGAAGGTTTCGTGAGTATAGGCTAGCCCTTAAACATCCCCTATTAATCAAGAAACTTCGAGATTAATAGCACATCAACATCTTGCTTAGACACTGGATTAATAACAGCTATCCTCTTGTCGGATTAGTGCCGTTTTTAGCAATCTGATGACTTGGAACGTGTATCACAGCCTTTTCAAAGACACGCAGTTATGGTAGGTTGTCGAGTCAACGTCTTTGATTGTATTTAAATGACTTTAGCTGCGATCCAATTAGAGCGGACAACTTCATGTTAATGCATGAGTGCATTAGGTGCATGTTGCTCGAGGGTAACCCACTTACTTGGAGGATACAGGCCCATAATGAATGAGCCGGCAAGTTTCCCTGACATGAATCCCATGGAACACTTATAGGGCATGATAAAGAGATGGGGTAGACCCAACCTTCAGCAGCTTCAAATCGCTCTTAGTGCATTTGGACCTTGTACTCTCTCAGGATTCTGTTTCTCAAGACGAAATCCGATGGCTTATTTAGCCGATTCATAGGATACTAAAAGCCCTCCGCAAAGCGAAAAAGCAGTAATACGCATTATTTAGGACAACACAAGGCAATAAATTGTTAGTCTATCATTAAATTATTTTCCTATGTTTTGGTGTGCTTTCAATGATCGTGTTTAAATAATTTTTGAATAAAACTCATGAATATCTGATCTCGTTTAATTCGGTTTAAAATAAAAATGTTAGTTTTTTTTTCTCCATTGTGTGTATTTTATTGTCTTGGTCTATTATTGAAAACGCATTAAAAATTTTCAAAGAACATTCATTATTGTCAAATATAGAAAAAAAAATCGAAAAATTTATCGATAGAATGTCAGTGTTCTGACTCATTTATTTATACACGGTATGACATATCGATGTTGATACCGTGATAAATCATCCGGATGTTGTACAATAAAATAGCAGGAAACGAATAATCTCCGGTCTTGCATATCACGACCGAATCTCCCCCCCCCCTTTAAGCGATTCATTGTGTTCAAATAACAACTTGGGAGATGAAGTTTCGATCTCGTTACCAGACTCAATTACTCAAATCTCAGAATAACTTCCTGAATGAATAACCACCACGTTTGGCCTGGAGTGATTTAGTTAAGAATTTCATTTTTTCTCAACTTTATGTCAGAAAGAAAAAAACCTGGATGACGAATTTTTTCTAATAAACCCGCAAATCGGTTCAATAATATTTTACCAACTGTGCGCAGTTGTTCCTCGGGGTTACTTATTAAGTCCAATTTTATTTATCGCTTACTTTACTAACAAATCTTAAATAAAAAAATCATAAATGAAAATCACTGTATCTATAAGCGACAAAAGTTAAAAATTTTTAACCGCCATTGCTTTTTTTTTTGTCGTACACTAAACCTAATTCACTGAAATTTTCCATCAGAACAGCGTCGGAACTCTGAAAAGTTTTCCCCGTCTCATTCCTTCACTATTCATTACTCTCGGAGATAAGGATAGTCATTTACATATTTTCCACTGGCAGCAGACTCAGGGTCTTGCTCTTAACTTCAAATTAGATCTACTTTATTCTTAACAAGGTAACTGAGGCGCAACGATCTCTTTGAAATATTTATTAATAAAAGATAATAACCAAAATAAAACCAAAACTTCCGATAATAATTCTAAAGGTGAAAGTAAATTTTTATAGCCATAAATAACGTTAGAAAATAGCTAGAAAAACAGAGTTTACTGATAAGTTATGAAACATATAATTTTTTAAGCACTTATAGTTAGGTTAGGGGCTGGAGTGGCAGATAAAGCGTGCATGTAACGCTATGCGACGCTGCCCGATGCTACACGACGCAAATCCACCATGAAACCCTACTAGACGCTCTGCCTTCCCCACTGACCAGATTTACGTCGGGTAGCATCGAGTACAGTCAAAGCAAAAGAACCGGAAACCTGTTAATGATGAACGTTTGACACATGACGGCAAAATTTTAAATAGTTTGGCCTAGAATAAGTACTTGGGCTTTAACAGTGATCCCTCGGTCATCTCGAAAACATAAAAAAAAAAAAGTGTAAACTAGACCTGGGAAATAAAACACTTTCATAAACAAAGATGGTATGCCTCTTACAGAAAAATGTAAGGTGTTTGATTTTGAATCGCGTGCAATTTTCTGCTAAGTCGAGTCACTTACAAAAATGCTAGAGTTATGAATTTTATCTAGATACTAACAGATTGACTTTGTTCGTTTTTACTGTTTCCCTGTGTATTAACATACATAAACCAACTAATAACTGCTAGGTTAGGTTACGTTAGTTGGCAAAGGTACTAGGAGGTGGGGTTTGTGTGCCCCAGGCCCTGCAGCCTTCTGGCTTATTGTACCTTCCTAGTTCTTTAGTTTAGTCAATAGACTCGATCCTGTTGCTCAGGATTATTGACATTGCTGTTATTGCTTCAATGTGGTTCTCTGAGTCATTTCTGTGCGTCAGATTGAATCTCCATTGAGCCGTTGCTCCGCATTCGAAGATGATATGAGTGGATGTTTCCTCCTCCTCATTACATAGTCTGCAAGTTGGATCACTATTATATATGCCCATGTTTTGTAGATGTTTTCTCAGGTGCCAGTGGCCGGTTAGTAATCCCACCACTCCTCTGAGATTTGCCCTCTCCAATTGTAGCAGTGTTTTTGCCAGTTTTGGTGAGGGTTGTTTTATCATGAGTTTACTGTGTCTAGCACTGCTAGAGTTTATCCATTTTTCTCTTTGATTTATTTGGATCCATTCTGCGATGGAGGATTCTACGTTTGTTTTGGATATCCCAAGGATAGGCTCGGGGCCTATGTATGGTCTTGCGGCCTCCTCTGGCCAGTCTGTCTGCTTCTTCATTACCCAAAATTCCCCTATGCCCTGGCACCCAGGATATCGTTTCCTTGTTGTGTTTTCCCAGGTTTTGTAAATTTTGGATGCATTCACTGACTAATTTTGATGTGATTCTTGTACATGTCAGTGCTTTGATAGCTGCTTGGCTGTCTGATCTTATGAGGATTTTTTGTCAGTGTAACCTCTTTTAAGATTTTCCAGGGCACAAGCATTGATAGCATGTATTTCTGCTTGAAAGACCGAGGTGTACTTCCCTAGTGAGTTTGATTGCTCATATTTTGGGCTTGTACAGAAAACTCCTGATCCGGTTCCTTCAGTTGTTTTGGAGCCATCCGTATACCATATCAGTGTGTCCGATGTTCTCCTGTGTTCTTCCTCTCCTTTGTAGTCTGTTGAGATTTTGTAGGAGGTCGTGAAGATTGTTTCCGGGACCATATAGTCAGTCCCCATCTCTAATAATGGGTGTCTGATTTTGTTAATTATGGTTGTGTGCCCGAATTGTTTGGTTCCTTTCCAATTTAATTGTTTTTGGAGCCTGAATGAGCTTTTCCTAGCCTCTCCCAGTATGAATATTTCTAGTGGAGGTAGGTTTAGCAGGGTATCTAGTGCATTTGTAGGGGTTGTTTTCATTGCCCCTGTGATACATAGGTTTAACTAATAACTGCTACTACGTACTCTATAGAAACAGTCCTTCAATGTTCCCATCAAAGTTTTAAGGAACTCAATTAAGGTTTTTAGTTGAGATAAAAAGTCACGAGCGGGATTCGAACCCACGACTTTCTGCTTGATACGGGTTTTTAGAAACATGAATAGAAAAAACAACGATAGCAATTTTTTTGTACGATAATTAGTTAAGAAATATGTAAAAGTGGGATATTGTATCGTGAAATTATATCAACGAAAATAACGTATGTATAAATAACTTCCTAAAAGACTAAAAATTAAAGGTCAGACAGGGCCTCATTTGGAGGAGAAAGCCCACGCGTTTTCATTCATTACACAAAGCTATCTACACCGATCTAGAGGAAAACACGCATTTAAAAGACAGTTCACGAAGGTTTTTTTTATGTCTGTAATAATGAAAACTAGGAGCGAAATGCTAAATTCAAATTGTTCATACACTCGAATTGTTGAGGCATAAATGTTCTGTCTGCAATATGTAGAAGATATAAACTGTATTTCATTTTGTACTATCTGCCCTAGTCTGAGGAACTACAGAAAACCTCTTTTTCATTCGGTCGAATTAAATTTTGAATAAATTTCTCGAAAATTTAAACAGACAAAATTGACAGGAACTATACAATTGCGTAATATACGAATTAAATTATAGAATTTAATTATTAAAATAATATATTGGACTATTTGTTCATTCATGTTTATTTGTTCTCGTGTTGTACCGTTTGAATCTATAACTTGTTAATGTTACGTGGCCATTGTCAACGATATTCAATGTCTATTTATTTTGGTAACGTTAAATTCTGTACTGTACCAATTATTTATATGTTGATTCATAGTGGTATGAGTTATAAATGGGTTATTAAACTAATTTATCTGCTACATTTTGGGAAATTGTTTATGTATGCAGGCCTGTTTATTCTCTGTACCTCATATAATATAAGATTCAATGCCTCTTTATGTATTTTATATACATATTATACTAGCCGAAATCCGCAAATGATATCTCAAACGTGTTTATGCTTTTGGTACAATCCGTATTTGTATGTCCTTTTCTTTCTTTCTTTCTTTCTTTCTTTGTTTTTTTTTTTTTTTTTTTTTTTTTTTCTTTTTTTTTTTTTTTTCTTTTTTTGAGGAAAAGGAATAAAAAGCATCTCTCGTCCATTCATTTCAATCTTTTGAATTATAAAAAAGCGAGAATTTAGGAAGATTTTAATGAACAATAATTTTAATTACTGCAACAGTGGCGATAATCCTTACTTGAAACGCCGTGAAAATGAGATACCTACATTAATTTTTTTTTCATGTATTGAATTAGTTCTTCCAGTAGCAACAGATTTCCTCCTAAAGCTTATAAATCTGTTTTATATATTTGCTACAGCAGAGGTCATATAAACCCTCGGGGTGCCGGTGTTTCTGAAAAAAAAAAGCCCATTTGTAAGTACGTCGGGCCGCTGGATTCGAACCCGGGACCTTCACCGACGCCCCCAGCCTACAGTAATTATACTGGGGTATTGAAAAATGGAACGAAATACTTGATGATCGGAATAATTCGAGATCCGACAAGAAAATTCAGCCGTATCATGGCGAACGGAAGATACTATATTCGACGATTTTCCAACTAAATGACGAATGAGAATCGGCATAGTTGACCTAAAATCTAAACGAGTTATTTTCAAAATTGCCCGACTAAAAACACAAATACCATAGGCTACCACGTTGGGAAAAACTGGTATAAATGATTTGGTTAGATTACAATGGGTTACAAAAAAAAAAAAAAAAACAAGCGAGCAAGTTCGTCTACCTTACTATT
>CM077107.1:23183107-23205075 GCA_039619505.1 Cimex hemipterus
AAAAAAAAAAAAAAAACAAGCGAGCAAGTTCGTCTACCTTACTATTTCTTTTAGCAGCCCTAACAAGTTTGTAGTACGTGCTTTGGCGGTGTTTAATTATATTTTTAAGATTATTCAGAAATTGTGAGGTGCGGTCTGATGTGACGTAGGTTTCAGTAAAACATTTTCTTTATCGTGCCAACGTTTCGACCTTTATTGAGATCATCTTCAGCGCCTGGGATTTATAATCAACATCATATCACACAAAACTTATTAAACAATCATAAAATTTCTATACAGTCTAATTCTTTAACAATTTAGCTTTCTTTTTCCATAATTATCCCCGTCTATATAATATTGAAAGGATCATCAGAACGAATTATTCTTTTCAATTATCGGCTCCTTTCACCCCAATGAAGATATAAACGATATAAAAATGTTTCCTACCCCGACTTCGTTCCACACCCCTTCAAAATCCAACGTATATATACATAAAACATCATTAACTTACTTGTACTCTCAACAATACTCAAAAGAATGACACTTCTGCATGGAAAACAAACACTTCAGTACAAAAATTGGGTACGAATACTTTGATTGGATCTAAACTTTTCTAACTTTGTATGAATTATTTTTTAATCTCAGATTTTTTGGCATTGCTTAAATTCATTTTTTCTCTAAAATCTGGATGTGGAAGGATGGATGGATACCAGGGACTGAGCACTGCAGCTGTACAGCTTATTGTACTATACCCTGGCTCCATTTTTGGGGGAGGGCTCACAACACAAAGTGAACTTGAGCCCCCGTTGTACCAGTGTTCTTCCATCAAAGAAACTCATTTTTGAAGGAGGTTGGGACCAGGTTCAGGGTCGCTGAGACCCGGTCCCGCCCCTTCGATTGATGAGTGCCGTGTCAATTTCTTTTAATTGCGGCCACCGGTCCCCTTAGGCGTCAGAAAAATTCCAGAGGCGACGGTGGGGATCGAACCCAAGCTGAGAATCTGACGCCTTAACTAAAATCTTCTAGCATTGTAAAAATTCGGAATAATCATCGACTAACGGTCACTAATCACCACGTATATTTTTAAGTCAAGCCATACCACAAAGTTTAAGTCTGTCCTTTTCAAGTCATATAAAAAAAAATGGAAGTTCAATATGGCCAGTAATTATAGGGAAATAACCTTTTCAGACTTTATTAACAAATTGTTTACAGGCTTGCTTTTACAAAGGATCAGATTGATAATAGATAAAATTTTATCCGGGTGTCAAGCCGGCTTTTGAAAAGGATACTATTCGGGAGACAACATTTTTAACTTTGTTTATACAAACAAGCTGAAAAAAAATGAACAGAAACGAAAAGTTATATTGTTTTTTATTTCGATTATGAGAGAGATCGTTTGACTCCCTCGAAAAATAATCCTTGAATTACAAACTATACTCGTTAGGAGTTTTATCACAGATTCGGCAGAGTTTACCATTGTGAACCCTGTGTACAAATGTAAATTCGAAGAATTTTGAATCTAAAAACATCTGCAACAAGGATGTTTACTGTCACCGATACTTTTTTTTTCAATGTTAATTAACGGTGTGGACAATGAACAGAAAGGAGGGGCAAAAAAAGGAACTGAATATAAATATCTTATTATACGAACATGATATTTTTACGCATTTTTACCCGAGGAAATTGTTAATGGAGTCTCTCAATTTTGTGAAAGATGTAACTCGATAGCGAACATGGAAAGTCTAAAGTCGTGTTTTTTTTTTTTTTTTTTTTTTTTTTTTTTTTTTTTTTTTTTTTTTTTGAAAGGGAGAGAAACGCAACTGAAACAGTCAATATTTTTTCCAAATTCAAATATTTGTGAGTGATCATTGACTTGTTCCCTAGATAGGTTGAAAAGCTGGCAACTGTTAAATTTAGGATGAACTTAATTTATTCCACCTTATTTAAAAAAATCATACCGTAGTTGTAAATAAAAAAGTAAAAATTTGTTAAGTCAGTAACACGAGATGTAAGGTCTCCTGAGGCACAAGTGTGGATATTTAGGGGATTTAAAAAGGTTTAATATTAAATTAATGTCTTAAAAATTATACTCCTTGTCATAAAAACACAACTCACCGTGTCATTTTCCTTCCGTCAGATACAAGCTTTTTATTTTTCTTTATCCTAGAGCTGCAGTTTAAATATGTAAATATTATCATGAGAGTTTCACCTGGCAAACCTTTTGATTAAAAAGTTATTAATATGAATATGTTGTTTTTGGGACAAATATTTGTCCAAATATGAATTAGGGACCAGCCCGATGTTAGACTCCTTTATCCAGACCAATTTGAAGATTAGATTATTTAAGGTTGTTTACTTCGCTTCTCATGTATGGGTTACTAAAGTTTTGATTTAGTCGAATCCTCTCAAAGTTTCCATATTAGAGAATTACTTCACCTCCGGGTTTTACTTTAATGCTCTAACGAAAACATCAAGTGACTGTCTTTTTGTATACCTCAAATCTTCACCTCTCTATTTAGGTCCCTCGAGTTACCCGAACCCTGAGGTAGGAGCAAATAATGTCTTGTCCTGGCTTAAAAAGCTCAACTCTTTGGACAAGGATTGAAATTTGACTTGGTTTTTACTGTTAAATTTGAAATATTCATGCATTCCAGACAATCGAACGTTGGTACGAATTGGCTCGTAGAGCCAGAGGATTTCTGCTCAAGAAAGAACTTGACTATTCAAAAGCATTTAATAACTTGAAAACCTATCCATGTTTCCTTGTAGTACGGTTGTCCTTCAACCTAATGTGCGACCTGATTTTTTTAATTACCTCCCAATTGAGTGATAATTCTGTTTATCGTTGTTTACTGTGCAACTCGTCCGTTTTCTGGCTGAGTGTTCCATCCTTGCTAAGTTCCTGATTCTTCAGACACAACAACAACTCGAACCCCATATTTATCATTTTTTAACTTATCCATATTAATACAAAAAATATGTTTTGTTTTAATAAAATTTATTCCTCTGAGCACATTTTGACATGAATAGAGTTTTTCTGCCTTAATTGGAAATTCATGTATTGATTACCTTTTATGTCCAGAGTTCCCTGAACTTCTACGTATAGTTAATACATAATTAAACCATATACCACGCAAATAATAAAATGATTTAATTTATATTCAATTAAAATTTTACCTTTTATTTCTGAATGATAGGGTTTGGTCTGCGAGTCGGCGAACTAATGTTGACCTGGCACACGGGCACTTACTGGGTCTGTCTTCACTCGCGGGTTTATTGTTTGAGTCAGTCAAACGCGTTTCGGCATTACGCCATCTTCAGAGATAAACTGACTGTCTTTTAGTCTGGGCAGTTTACTAGGTTTCAGAAAAACATTTCCTTTATCAACGTTTCGATCTTTATTCCGATCATCTTCAGGGCTCAAATTGTTTGTCGACTCACACTCTCGACACAACACGCAAGAACGGCACAATTACGTAGAAGGCAAACACTTTGAGCCCTGAAGATGATTTCAATAAAGATCGAAACGGTGACACGATAAAGAAAATGTTTTTCTGAAACCCGCATCACACCAGACCGCATCTCACGATATCTCAATAATTACCGATTAACGGTCACTAATCTCTTCACATTTTTACAAAGTTAAGATGTGTTAAATGAAAGATTTAATTACTGATTGAATAGGTTTTCGTGTGAAATCGTTAATTATACATTAGTTCAATAAATTAGCAAGCATGATCGATTATTATTGATTCGTTAATAAATTTTTACAAATTTTTAATAAAAATGTATTCCAAGCAAACTTAAGGACCCAGTGCTACATTTTTTTTTTATTGCAAGCTTAACGACTTTTCTGCGTGTCAACTTAAAGTGGAAAGTGTCACGAAGAAGATACTTGAAGCAAAGAATGTTTTCAGCTCGCTCTTTCCGAGATATTCATTGGGATGACTGAGCCGGAATTATTCCGCCCCATCAAGTACCCTTTGAATATCTGTCACCGCCCCGAATAATTTCCTGCGGCCCTTTTGCGAAAGTAATTATTATGTATATTAATTTGCTCTTTATTTATCTTAGATGGCGATTCCATTAACTCGCATTTGTTCTTGGTTGATTCATTGAGACATCCGCGCTAATGGGCAAACCCCGTAGTGTATTGTGTTACTTTGGCAAAAGCTATCTTTGTTTATTTAAGCCTGGCCCTTTTGTTTATTTATGGAAACATCGTAAAAACCTTTTAGCTGTAACAGAAGCTGCTCATTTTGTGTGACTCCATGTTATTCTGAAACATTGTTCCCCCCAAAACGGAGATTTTTTGTTGGTTTTAATGTCAGAAATGTCAGATTTTTGTATGTCATCGTTATAACTGCAAAATGGAATAAACCTTGACTTTTTTTGTGTTTACTACAATTTAGTGATGAGTACCGTGATTATAAATAAATTGGATATTTATAAGAATTTTAATGATTTAACCGAGGTGAAACATCACTCGTCAATACTAGTGAAACCGTCTGCGAAATCACAGTTTTCCAGCCATTTCTTCAATGGATTTTCCTTTCCCAATTGCCTCGGTAAGGCTGATTTAACTTTAATTAAAATTATATGAAAATGGCCTGACAAGGGAAAGCTGTTGATTTATTAACAGTATATCTCTAATAAGCCTTCTCCCTTCTCCTTCCAGAAACTGATCACGTATTCAATTAATGAGGTCAAGCCTCGAGCACTAAACAACGTCATTTAACGAAGATTTACGTTTCCAAAAGTATCAATGTATCAATGTATATACTGCGTATGCTCTGTACGTGTCACTTTTTGTTACAGTGGAAGCAAAAAAAAAAAAAAAAAGAAAAGAAAAGAAAAAAAATTAAAAAACAGAAAATAGTAGGTTTTGAATTAAACATCGTAATTGTGTTTTTCTATGTAACATGTATTTCAATGAATTATTATTAGATTGAATTCAACGTTTAGTAGAATTTCAATTAATTAAGGTTTTTAATTGAGATAAAAGTCAATGGCACGAGCGGGATTCGAACCCACGATCTTCTGCTTGACACCCCACTGCCCTACCGCTTGAGCTTTCGTGACTTCGATCCACTCGGACACTGACATCCGACCTTTAGAATTTTCCCTCCTTTTTTGCCATTTTTAATCTATTTGATTCTCGGCGACAAATGAAATGGCCGAGGATTCCTTTAGTGCAGGTATACTTCATTTAAACTAATTAAATCCACTAGTTTAGAGGTCCGCTTGACAAATTAACCGTTTATAATTAATTGATCGTTTCGAATTGAGTTTTATTTTTAAATATTTATTTAGAAATCGTGAGATGCGGTCTCGTGTGACGTAGGCTTTAAAAAAAACATTTTCTTTATCGTGTTATTGTTTCGAACTTTATTGTGATCATCTTCAGGGCTCAAAGTGTTCGTCTTCTGTGTAATTGGGCCGTTCTGGCGTGTCGTGTCGAGGGAATGAGTCTACAAACACTTTGAGCACTGAAGATGATCGCAATAAAGATGGAAACGTTGGCACGATAAAGAAAGTGCTTTTCTGAAACCTACATCACACCAGACCGCATCTCACGATTTCTAAATAAATATCGATTAACGGTCAATAATTACCACACATTTATTTAACAAATGGCAAAAAGGAGGGAAAATTCAAAAGATGGGACATGAGATGTTCGTGTCCGAGTGGTTTGAAGACGCGATACCTCAAGTGGTACAGTAGCGGCGTATCTTGCCGAAGGTAGTGGGTTCGAATCCCGCTCGTGACACTGACTTTTTTATCTCAACTAAAAACTTTAATTAATTGAAAGATATTAATTGGTCAAGAGGGCCACGAAATATTTACACGTTTAGGCGTTGACACGGCGCTCATCACTGTAAGGTAAAGGTCACGGGTTCGAATCCAGCGGCTCTGCATTCCAGCTTAACATACTTACAAATGTTTTTTTTTTTTTTTCAAAAATACCGGCACTCCGAGGGATTGTATAACCTCTGACATAAACCTTGCGAACCCTCGTAAAAAAAAGTAACTACTGGTTATTTCAAGCAATATTATAGTTTACATGCGTTGGGGCTGAAATGACTGTCGAAAGACCTCGCTGGAAACTAAGCCCGTTGGTTGGGAACCAAATGTTCTCCTGGACATCAAGGGTTTACTAGCGACCCAGCTTGATAACGGGGTAGATGAACTCCCCTGAAGTATAAACCCTAGGGTGAAAATATTTGCGGAGAATGTCGAATAAATTTAGTAAGATTTATTAGAGTTGAAGGATGGTTTTGGTTTGGGAGTCGGTGAAGTTATGTTGTCATATTGAACCGGCCCTGACGATTGTTTGTCTCAACTAGCAGGTTTTTTAGTTAATCAAAGGTGTTTCAGCATTGCGCCATGTTCAGTGACGGACTGCTTATATTGTAAACCTTCAGAATCCGTTATAGACGGCCCTACTCAAACAACGAAACAGTTCCTCACTGAAGATGGCCCAATGCTGAAACGGGCTCGTGTAGTTCAACCCTTGTTTCAAGACGAACTCAATATGCGACCCTGTGCCGGTTCAAAAAAAAAGTTTTAATTTTATCAGGCTGATGTTTAGGCGGTTTTTATTTTATAATCAAAAGCCTTCATTATTTTACAGACAACCCAATACATCTTCGAGGATTTCTGGTGACATATGTATTTCCTGGTACAAAAGTGTGGAGGTATTTATTTGTACGACTATATTACAGAAGTTGATTGGTTTTAGGTTAGATAATAGTTTGTATACGTTGTTGGCTGAAATGACCTAATTGGCGAAAGCCCCATTGGAGCCTAACCTATTTTCTTGGGAAGCGATTTCCTGAACATCTTTCTTAGGGGGTTATTAGCGGTCCAACCTCATAACGGGGAAGGTGAAGTCCCTTAAGGTTTAGTTCCTAGGATCAGCACTTAGGGAAGTGACAACCCTTCGGTTTTATTAATAAAAAAAACCCACTTAAAATGATTTGTACTGGCAATGACAAGTGGATTGTATAACATGATTGGAAATGTATAAATTAAAAAACGAGCGAAGTTTCAAATAATGTATTTTAATTTCGAATTCAACATGTTCTGTGAACATAAATTGCCTGGAAATTTCCCTCACGTCGAAAATAAAACCGGGCCGGTAAGTGTTTTAGAAATGTTCAGGTGAGATTAGGAAAATGTGCCCAGAGCTGTGAATCGATCCGAAAACAAAATTTCACACCGTCCCCTCTGATCGCTTAGAACCTGCCGAGGGACAATATAAACATCAGAGGCCCGAATAATCTTCCTATAGTGTAAGAAAATCGCTTTTCCTGTCTCCAATGGCGGTTGAATGACGGTACGGCTCGATAGAATTTTCATTTAGGCGCGGAATGTAAAGAAGGAGGAAGAAAAAAGAAAGAAAATAGGAAAATTTCACACGAAATTATGTGCGGTCATGAGAGTCCAAAAACGAAAACAAATTAAAAAAAATTGATTTTTATTTTGTTTAACCACTTGAACTAAACTACTATACAACTATTTTTCCTTCTAATTAAATTTCGATGGCAAACTTATTTTTCAATTATAGACTATCACAATTATAATAAAACAACAAATAAACAAATCGGCAGCTCTGAACAAACAGGAAAATATCATAGAAATGATATTTTGCTGTTTATCATCATATATTATGTAACATATAAAAAATCCCAATGAAAAAGGGTTTTTAACCATTGGATTTGTTTTTACTGAGTCAATTAAGGTATATTTTGTGAACCTGATATGGTCATGAAGCAGAATCAGAGCTTTGACTTTGAAGTGAATGTTTTTATGATTCTAAAAGTCTATTAATAATTACGGAGGGTGGTCGCACGGTTTCGTACTTGACACGGCGCTCGTCGCTGTAAGGTAAAGGTCCAGGGTTCAAATCCAGCGGCCCTGCATTCGAACCCAACACACTTACAAATGGGCTTTTTTCAAAAACACCGGCACCCTGAGGGTTTATATGCTCTTACCTCTGCTGTGCGAACCCTCGTAAAAAAAAAATCTAAGTCACGATAGCTCAAGTATCGTTTTTAGCGGAAAGTCGTGGGTTCGAATCCCGCTCGTGACATTGAGTTTTTTATCTCAACTAAAGTCTTGATTAATTTAAAAGAATTTATTTGGCCAAGCGGACCACGAAACGTAAGATAATACGTGTAGAAATCTGTGGTGATTAGTGACCCTTAATCGAAAATTATTCAGAAATCCTGAGATACGGTGTGGTGTGATGAAGGTTTCAGAACAAACTTTTCTTTATCGTGCTGACGTTTCGATCTTTATTGAGATCATCTTCAGTGCCTGGAATGTACGAAAGTTTACATTTAACAAATACTTGTAGAGTGTGGGAAGGGTGTTAAAAATCCAACATATATAAACATAAAACAGCAATATCTCAACCCGACACGCAAGAATGGCACAATTACACAGAAGACAAACACTTTGAGAAAGTAGAAATACTTTGAGTTAATAAAAAAATTTGGATTGTATAAATTCACTTTTCCACATCCAAAATGTATTTGCTAAATTTAACAATGTTTGTAAATCCCAGGCACTGAAGGTGACCTCAATAAAGCTCGAAACGTCGGCACGATAAAGAAAATGTTTTTATGAAACCTTCATCACACCAGACCGCATCTCAAGATTTCTAAACAACTAATAAAATACGTTGAAAGCTTGGCAAATTATTTATTGTTGTGCATTGTTGGCTCTCGAAAATTTAGATCTTGGAATAATTTTTAATGATTTTTAGCTAGTTCTAATAAATTTCCCAAAGGGTTCAAGGGATCGTTGAGGTAACTGATTTTGTTTCAAAAGGCCAATAATTATTTTCCCCATTAAACCGAAACTCAATAACTTATTTTGGCCGAAAACATCCGACCCACCCTTCATATCACTTTTAAGAAAAAAAAACTTCTAAAAAGACGATGGATACGGTTTCCTTTTTTCATCTGTATTTTCCGGTATATAACCGGAAGGATGCCCCCGCTTTATAATAGCATTTTTGTACTTGACATGAGACATGATGAGAGGGCTCCGTCTCTTGAAAAGAGGCTTTGTCCCAAGTCCGATGACCTCTTTAAGTGCCATCCTGCTATAACTCCTCATCCTCCTCTCATTCCCCCCCGTCTTATTTAACTTGTGTACGATAAAGAAATTGATCTATGGGACATCTACGAAAAGTTAAAAAATGATAACAAAGCAATAAAGTAAGAATTGTAAAGGACTAGACTTAGGAAACTATGCAATTCTTGGCTATTATTTAAACATATTTTTCCTTTAAATTCTCTAAATATTTATCAATGCAGAGTGAAAGCATTAATAATGGACCTTAAATAATTAAGTAAATTAAAAATTTAAAAAATAATTGAATTTTACTTTTCAAATGAAATATTTATTTAAAAAAAAAGTTCCACTTGGAATATTTTAATGTCTTTCAAGAGAATGCAATATATATATAGAAAAATTATAAATTATTCTCCTACCTGTATTAATAACAGAATTAGTCATAGGGTCGACATGAAATATTACGCATTCTGAACGATCGTAACTGGGGTTTTATTACGACGGCCGAATTAGTTATTCAACCAGCTACCATGGGCGGTAATTGAATTTCTTGAATCGTAAATTAAGAATACCGTCACCAGACGATTAAAAGACTAATTGTCTTTACTTTCACTGTTTGAGGGGGGGGGTCCCGTTTTTGCCAAAGTTTGCTCTTTTCGATAAGCCTAGAAAGATTAATGGCTCGAATAACCCCTTCCATTTTTGTTAAAAAATAAATGTAAATAATAGAGAGATTTTACGTTAAAAAAAACTAAATAACGAAAATTTACTCTTAGTGTTATTTATTATGTTTAAATTTCAATATAATATCCCGAAAAACTTATTCAATCTGTCGAAAAGTTACTTTTCTAATAGGATTATGAATTTTCAACAAACAACAAAACTCTTCCAAAGAGGACAGAAACTTGGATTGCCCATAAGGCTTCTGCCGCGTCCCCGCATTTTGGGGGATTTTATACCATTCTATCCTAGGACAGAAATTTACCAAAAAGTAGAAACTGTACCTTTTTTTTTTTTTTTTTTTTTTTTTTTTTTTTTTTTTTTTTTTTTTTTGTACGATTTAATGATGATCATAACTGGCAAAAATACAAACGAAACAAAATATGTGGCAAATAAATGTTTCCATTAAAAAAAAAAAAAAGTGGTTAGAATCGGTGAATTTAAATGTGTAGGGATTGGTGACCGTTAATCGATAATTAATCAGATATCGTGAGATGCGTCCTGGGGTGATGTAGGTTTCAGAACAAAATTTTCTTTGTCGTAGGACGAATGAATGAATTTGAAACTGTGAATTTAAAATTTTACTTTGTGCAAGGTATTGGTTGAGATAAAAAAAGTCAGTGTCACGAGCGGGATTCGAACCCACGACCATCGGCCGCAACTTTAACGACTAGGGCTATCGTGACCTCATTCCATTCGGACACCAACTTCCCATCTCAATATATCTTTAGAATTTTCCCTACTTTTTGCCATTTTTCACGTTGATGGAAGTCATGATAGCTCGAGTGGTAGAGTAGCGAATTATTGAGCCAAAGGTCGTGGGTTCGAATCACGCTCATGCCATTAGCTTTTTCATTTAAACCCATTCCTTATATAAAGATTAATTAATTGAAAGAAGTTATTCAATCTTTCGGATCGCGATATAAATCCAATACCTTGGATCAACCGACAAATTACCAACGCTATCGTAGCAATCATAGCAGTTATGTTGTAATTAGTGACAGTTAATGATATTTATTTAGAAATCGTGAGATGCGTTCTGGTGGGATGTAGGTTTCCGAAAACATATTCTTTATCGTGCCAACGTTTCGATCTTTATTGAGATCATCTTCAGGGCTCAAAGTGTTTGTCTTCTGTGTAATTGTTCCATTCTTGCGTGTCGTGTCGAGAGTAGTGTAATAGATTGATATCTAATAAAATTACTTTTGGGTTTTGTAAACAATTATTCTTTCTTTAGAGCAAAATATGTCGATAAATATTATAATAGTCTATTTTCGTGAAATAAATTGACGTTGAGTAAAATTAAAAAAATATCTGTGATCAACTGACAAATCAAAACACCATGGTAGCAGATTGCGTTTATTTATAGAAGAATAATTTACGTAGAATTTTTTTTTTTAATTTTAATGCAAAAGCTAATTTTTAATATTATGTTTATTTTTCATGCTTTAAAAAACAGGCATTTTACGTAACACAGAAAACCAATCATTTTTGCAGGCAATTTTTTTAAATGTATTTCCAAAGTATTTTATTACATAAACAATAATCAGATGGCAAGCTTGGTAATTAAAATATGAAAATGCTTTCGCCATACCTCCCATCGATCCATGAATCTGTTTCATTACGTGGGAATTATAATATTTATATTTGAATTTATAACGATTTTTTTTCAGCAGCAAACATAGCAGTTATGAGGTAATTAGTGACTGTTAATGATATTTATTTAGAAATCGTGAGATGCGGTCTGGTGTGATGTAGGTTTCAGAAAAACATTTTCTTTATCGTGCCAACGTTTCGATCTTTATTGAGATCATCTTCAGGGCTCAAAGCCAGCTGGCACTCTCGACACGACACGTAAGAATGGCAGAATTACACAGAAGACACTTTGAGCCCTGAAGATGATCGCAATAAAGATCGAAACGTTGGCACGATAAAGAAAACGTTTTTCTGAAACCTACATCACACCAGACCGCATCTAAATAATTTAATAGCAGTCATGCTTATTTTTCATGCTTCAGTAAACAAACATTTTACATAAATCCAAAAACAAACAATAATTTTTTAAATATATTTCCAGAAATCTTTTATTACATATTCATTTCACAGATCGTAAGTTTAGTAGCAGCGGCACAGGATTTGTACTTGACATATTTTGAAAATACATCGGCATCCCAACGGTTCATATACTTTGTAGTTGAAGAACACTTGTTAAAAAAATTTATACAAGAAAAAAAATCCATTCACTACTCAGACTCAAGGAGAGATAACACTCATTTGTATAGTCCGAATTACAAACGTACATATTATTCTTGGGTATGAATGTTGGTAATTTTAAAACGGTAATAAACGATTTTTACAACGTGAACACAATGAACGGGATAAAATTTATTTTTAGTTTTTTTGTATCTTAATATTTTGTAAGCTCATATCGCGGTGTTGCCGATGACTGTTTGTACGACCAGATAATATCTGCATAAAAGCGTTTTTAAATTAACTAACGCTTCGTATCTTCAATCTGGTAGTAAAAGCTAACAATTACGGGCATGCTTAAAAAAATTATTACAATCTTTCAAATCCTCCTCTCACTTTGTCTCTCCTTTTCCTCTGGATAAAAGCCGAGAGGGCGAAATTAATTTCATAGATGGATATTAGCCTTCTTTTTCCCCGTGCTCTCTTTGCTTAAATATATTACCTGCCTCTTAAGCGCCATTTTCCGACCTTTCATCCCGTTTCGGTCCAGGGATCATTCGAATTTAAAAGTTGTTTAAACACATTATGTACTTCGTAATGTACGTCGCCTAAAGGGAATCTTAATAAAATATTAATGGGGTGTATTTTTTTGATGAAAGAGTTTCTTCTTACCCACATCCGCATTTATTCGTGTAAAGGTAACCTCCGTTTTGATACAGGTATCTACAAATTTATTTTTTATGATTGTAGAGTATGAGAACTTGAATTTTTTTTGTTTTTAAAACCGGGTTGTCTATTTTCTTTAACGTTACGCCAGGCCCGCCGTTTGGTTTTCGTTATTCTTTCTACTTTCATGTTTGCTATACTTTCTGACTATAAGAATATTTAGGAAGCATGCTTTTAAATCGACTTGCTACGAATAGGAATGTGTAGAGATTAGTGACCGTTAACGGATAATTATTTAGATATCGTGAGATGCGAGATGCGGTCTGGTGTGATGTAGGTATCAGATAATTCTACGAATAGGGTTCCCTTGTTTCAGCCATTCTTTAAAATTTATAATTTAAATTCACTGATTTAGTGGTCCGCTTGACCAATTGATAAATTACAATTAATTAAGGTTTTTAGTTGAGATGAAAAAAGATAATGGCAGGAGCGGGATTCGAACCCACGATCTTCGGCTAAATACGCCGCTGCTCTAACAATCGAGCCATCGTGACCTCTATCCACTCATCTCAACTAAAAACTTTAATTAATTGATTTGTAATTTAGTTCACCATTCTCGTCCTTTTAACCTTGTGGGACATTTCGTTCTGTAATGGAACATGGTATGCTTTGGTATGGTGAAAAACGGTACTAGGAAGCGGGGTTTGCTTTCCCAAGGCACTACAGCCTTCTGGCTTTCTGTACCTTAGTAGTTACATAGCTCGGTGACATTGACCCATTGTTTCTTGACAGAAGTGTTAGGTCATTGACTGTCGCTCCTGCAATTTGATTCCCTAATTTTTTTCCTTTCTTTACGTTAAATCTCCATTGAGCTGTTGCTTCGCATACGAAGAAGATATGACTGGCTGTTTCCTCGTTGTACATACTCATGTTGCGTAGATGTTTTCTCAGATGCCAATGACCGGTCAGTGGTCCTACACCACTCTTCTGTACTACCTACACCACTCTGAGTTTGACCCTCTCCAATTGCAGCAATGCTTTTACCAGCCTTGGTGAGGTTTGTTTCATCATACGTTTACTATGTCTAGCACCCTAGAGTTTATCCACTTCTCTCTTTGCTTTGTTTGTATCCATTCTGCAATGGAGGATTCTATATTTGTTTTTGTTATCCCATGAATAGGTTCAGGGCCTATTGCCGTTCTTGCAGATTCATTGCAGTTCTCTGGACAGTTTTTCTGCTTTCTCGTTGCCTAAAACTCTCCTGTGCCCTGAGACCAATGCTATCATCAGGGTTTTTTTCCCCCGAGAGTTCGCAACAGCAGAGGTCATATAAACCCTCAAGGTGCCGGTGTTTATGAAAAAAATTGTAAGTATGTCGGGTTCGATTACAGGGCCGCTGGATTCGAACCCGGGACCTTTACCTTACAGTGATGAGCGCCGTGTCAAAGACGCTCATTCACCACATTTGAAACTAATTATTTATGATTTCGTTAATTATTAACTAACTCACAATCTTATCAATTAAAAAAAAACAAAAAAAAACCTAATGAATTTTTGATTTCGGTTCGTACATTAATTGCAACAACCATATTTTTATATAAACCTAATTAACCGAAATCAAAAATTCATTAGTTTTTACTTTTAAAAAATATTTATAAGATTGTGAGTAAGTTAATAATTAACGAAATCATAAATAATTAGTTTCAAATGTGTTGAATAAGCCGGTCAATAAATGTTTGGTATAATAAGCGAAATTATATTACATGTAATTACTCAGCTAATTAATTGGAATTGGAATTCTTTTAAAATGAATTAATAATGAGTGAGATAAAAGCCGTGTACTTAAATTAATTGGAAAGTAAGGCAGCTAATGTGACAACCATGTAAGTCAGCGAGTAAAGCGTCTTAATAATATGTTATTGATTAATTATCGAACTTGGATTAGATATTAAATAGGGCCAGTACGAAATGGCGTGTTAATTATAGAAGATAGCTTGAGGTTTTATTCCTTCTGATTGATAGAGCGAGGGAAAGTGAGCATGTGCAAAAAGAACTTGTGGTAAAACGGGTGTCGGTGGCTGCATCATTGTCAGGTAAAGGTACCGGGTTCGAATCCAGCGGCCCTGTATTCCTTTACCTTACAGTGATGGGCGCCGAGTCAAAGACTGATCCTTGCGGCGACCGACGGCCCGTCAGGTTGTTGTTCTGTTTGCCCGGGTTTTGGCCATTTTGGATGCATTCACTGACTTTAAGGGAACAAAGAAATGAAGGGTTATATCAGAAAGGAATTTTATAAAAATAATAAACAAGCCATTCGTGCTGTCAGGTTGACTATGATGACTTTTAAAGTTAATGATTGCCAAGACCTAACTCATGCGTTTTAACATTTTGTATAATGTGGCAAATAGTGTTTAAAAAAATGTAGGATTGGTAAATAGTAAAGTAGGAAAACTATAGAAAATCAAAAAGTTCAAATTATTTTTAATTATTTTAAGTCTTTTTTTATTATTATTTTCTTCGGTGATTGATCAGCCTTCTCAGTTTAAATGTGTTTTTTTCTTTCCGAAGGTAGATTGGGGATGTTCTCTGAAGTCGATATATTCTGCCGAAAACTCGACAAGAAAATAAATGCTGTTCTTGTCTTCCTGGCCTCATCCCCAATCTAGCTTTGAAAATCCTTTTTTATTCTTTAAATTCATTTCATTCAGTTGAGGGCATCAAGCACTTTCTATCGCATGTGTTATTAATTATTGGCAGATTGCCATACGGTAGTTGATATAATTTTTTAAAGTTTTTTCGTCGATTTGCTACTGACCTATTTGCAATACAGGCTTCGTCTTAAAAGGTTTGTTCTCACTTGAACTTCAACTTTACAAGGAAATCAAAAAGTTCGTTTAGACGTCAAATCGTTCATTTTCGTTTCAATTTTAGAAATAACTTTCCAAATATGTCTGTTGGTCCATCTAAGAAAATAAATAACCGTGGTCGAATCACAAGATTCCATTTTCCGTAAAATGATTCCCAGAGAGGAAAAACGCAGAAAAACTATAAACAAAACAAGAAGGTATAAACTAAATTCCCAGGGGCTTTTGTATGCGAAATCCCTAGGAACAGAAACTCGAGGTGTTATCTTGCTCAGATTTTTTTTTTTAAGTGAAAAAGATTCATTAAAGCTATGACAAAGAGGTAGAAAATTGGAGGCGGTCATAAAAATAGAAATTCACTCTATTGAGATAAGAGCTTATTTTCACTTTGTGGAAATCGCTTTTTTATGGGTTGCATTTTAGATTAAGATAAGTTCGGACGTAAAAAACCTTTGGCCAATAATTCAAGATTTACCGATCCATAACACTAAATCACAGTAGCTACAATAACGAATTTAATTTCAACTCGTTTGAAATTGACCGGTTAAATACCGCAAGTTAAATTGACTGCAATAACTGGATAATTAATTGGCTTAATAAATATTCGTAAGGATAGCACACCCGGGCTCCTGGACCAAAACCTGGGCAGGTGCCTTTTTATACAAATTGCTTGTAGTTTTGCGCATAATAAATGCTTAGCAGTCCTTGGCTCTTTACAGGGAGCGTGCAATGATGCGGTTGAATGTAAGAGTAGTAGTATAGCCATTTCTGGGCCCACTCTACCACTTGTTGTAGGTGCTTGAACTGTACGCAGATTTTTTATAAGTTTTGGAGTGTAGTTTTGTTTGCGTGCGTGTATTTATTAGTGTGAGAGCTTAATGTTGATGCAGATTATTTGCAAAAGTACCCTCTCAAGACTCTAACTTTTTGGTTATATTATTAATTTTTTCCTATGCTTGTTGAAGGTCATGGGTTTTTTTTATTGTGTGTAGATGATCTGTTTTGGTTATGTGTTATTTTTGAGACGGTTATCTAATAGTGTGATTAGTAAGAAAAAAGAGTTACCATTGCCATTGTGGACGTGTGCGTGTCTAGGGTCGACGGGGTACATTAATAAATACCCTATTATCGACCCTAATTTAAATTAGTTTATTAATATATGTTTAGATGGTTGGAGGAATATCGAGTAATCCGCCATTTAATCAGTATGAGAGCAAAGGACATAGCTGTAAATATAATTTCTGCGTGTGCATCGAAAAAGTTAGTTTTAGGTTATATTATAGTCTGTGTTTAGAGTGAAATGACGTAGATGTCGTAAGGGCTCGTTAGAGTCTAGTACCGTTAATTACGAAGCGACGAACTCCTGAGCATCTGGTTTAGGGGATACAAAGCGTAACTACGCTCCCGTGAGGTATAGACCCCAGGGGTCGCGGAGTGACAACCCTTCGGGATGAAGGTCCATAAAAACAGTATTGGTCTGCCCTAGACGTTTCCTTTTTCACTTCTTAATAACCAAAGTACTTTTCGCAATAATAAACTATGTCTTGAAAAAAAAAGAGATGAATTATACTTACACTTTACTGCGGAACCGCAGTTTAAAAATGTCAACCTATTTATTTTGCTCGTATCATTTTAACCGTTATTAGTACAGTAAAGTATTTTTTATGTTAAAGGTAATCATAATTATTCTAATAATGAAAAAAAATCGTTATAAATTCAAATATAAATATTATAATTCCCACGTAATGAAACAGATTCATGGATCGATGGGAGGTATGGCGAAAGCATTTTCATATTTTAATTACCAAGCTTGCCATCTGATTATTGTTTATGTAATAAAATACTTTGGAAATACATTTAAAAAAATTGCCTGCAAAAATGATTGGTTTTCTGTGTTACGTAAAATGCCTGTTTTTTAAAGCATGAAAAATAACCATAATATTAAAAATTAGCTTTTGCATTAAAATTTAAAAAAAATTCTTCGTAAATTATTATTCTATAAATAAACGCAATCTGCTACCATGGTGTTTTTGATTTGTCAGTTGATCACAGATATTTTTTTTTTAAATTTTACTCAACGTCAATTTATTTCACGAAAATAGACTATTATAATATTTATCGACATATTTTGCTCTAAAGAAAGAATAATTGTTTACAAAACCCAAAAGTAATTTTATTAGATATCAATCTATTACACTACTCTCGACACGACACGCAAGAATGGAACAATTACACAGAAGACAAACACTTTGAGCCCTGAAGATGATCTCAATAAAGATCGAAACGTTGGGACGATAAAGAAAATGTTTTTCTGAAACCTACATCACACCAGACCGCATCTCACGAATTCTGAATAATTATAGTTTTAACGTTTTCATTCAATCGTTGCAACTCCATATCAACCGAAAGAAGTTAGTGTGTTGAAAAAAGCACCTATATTATTTATCAGTTTTAGATTTGAAAACTACTGATTTTCGAACCTTGGACATTTTACATTGAAGTAGTTGTCCTACTAACTAACCGTTGCTCACAAAAATTATTAACTTAAACTATTTTATTTCCATTCTTGGTTTTCTTCTCTGACCAGTGACCGGCCAGTAATTCTACCACCCTTCTGAGCCTAGCGCTGTCCAATTGCAGCAGTGATTATGCCAGTCTTGTTGAGGGTTATTTCATCATAAGTTTACTAGTCTACCACCACTAGAGTTGATCCAGTTCTCATTTTGATTGGTTCGAATCCATTCTGCGATGAAGGATTCTGTATGTGTTTTGTATCCCAAGAGTAGGTTCGGGGCCTATGTATGGTCTTGCAGATCTTCCTGTGGCCCGTTTGTCTGTTTTCTCGGTACCAAAAATGGCTTCCGAGATATCATCAGGCTGTTGTGTTCCCCCAGGTTCTGGAGTGGACATGAGGTACAAGGATCCGGTAGCAGCCATGCCGTACTGCCTACCATAGGTCAGCAGGAACTCCGCAGTTCATCCTCCAGGCTTCTAGTTTTCGGCATTTTGTAAAATATTCTCTACCTTTCTATAAATGAAGGACATGCGGTTAGTTTTCGTCAGAAAAAAGCTTATCCATAAGCATAGTATGAACTGTGTGAAACTGTGTAAATATGGCCCTATCTTTTCTCGGCTCATATCTTACCCTGATAATATTGTTATTCTTATTCTATTCTACAGACCCGCATCCCACGATTTCTAAATAACCATTACACTACATTTAGCTTATCCGTTTCGCTTTTTATTTGTTTAATTTTTTAACGAAATACAGTATAGGAAAGTAGGTGGAGGAGAGTTGCTTAAATTGATGTCTAACATCCGTTTAAAGGAAATCATGTAAAAAATCTTACGAAAAGTCAAGTTGAAAAAATAGGCAAAAATGTAGGCATACCAATTAGTGGTAGGAACGTTATAAAACGGCCCTATTAAAGTCTGAACCACTTTAGTAAAACAACAAAATAGAAAATATATAAAGGTTAAATAAATTAAATTAAATAGTTTCAAATAATATAAATTATTATCTACTTAAGCGTGTGATGATTAGTGACCGTTGGTCGATGATAATTCGGAAATCGTGAGATGCGGTCTGGTGTGACGTAGGTTTCAAAAAAACATTTTCTTTAACATGCCAACGTTTCGATCTTTATTGAGATCATCCTCAGGGCCTGGGATTTACAAACATTGTTTACATTTGACAAATATTGTACATATAAGATGTGGAAAAAAAGTGAATTTATACAATGCAAAATATATTTTTTTATATTAGGTCAAAGTATTTCTACTCACTCAAAGTGTTTGTTTTCTGCGTAATTGTGCCATTCTTGTGTTGATCGTCCCCAAGAATGGCACTTAAATATCTTTCCCTGTGAAGCTACCATTTTTTTCTTCCTATATTTTACCCCGTATTTACGTGTTATTTTGTAAATTCAATTTTCTATGGTCATTTTGAAGAGTGGATTTTGTCGATTTTTTAAAATTGTGTTTGTCGTATTTAGAGCAAATTCTTCGCTTAATCTTTTTAATACAAAATATATTTTATACTTTTCTTACCAAAATGGATTAATATTTGGCTATTTTATAACTGGTTTCCAGGATTTCGTTTTCTTTATTGATTTTTGCTGTACTGTTTCCCTGCCATATGCTCAGGTTTTATGGAATATAGTTGTCAGTATTTTTTTTTGTTTTTTTGGTACGTGGTTAGAGTCAGTTTTTATATTGCTTTATGTTTTTGGTATTTCAGATTGGATTTTTTGTTAATGTTTTCGATTCCCCCAATGAATTCGATATTTTCAAGATGTGGAGATCCGTTATTCTTGTCTCTGGGTTGTTTACACGTGTGAATTATTCTTGAAACATTTCTTAAAATACTTCACCGAATCCGGTGATTTAAAGTACAGACTTATCCGGGAAAAGTTGGCTAATCTCTTGCGGGGCAACCAGGTAATAGAATAAATTCGAGATAGAAAATATTTGGCTCTTCATCATCTACCATCAAAATTTCGTTAAAATGTAGGGGAAAGAATTTTACCGTCTGAATTTGGAATGGACTACTTTTGTTTCCTACATATTCTGTCTAGCTCTAAAATATGCAATTTTTTGTACAAATAGAAGCCAATATTGAAGACTTGTTTATCGTAGCCTCGGGGGAAATCAAGTTTCTTTAGTATCTTACTTTAAATTTATCAAAAACACAAACATTGTTAGGATACACCGTAGTTTATTTTGTGGCGATACAAAAAAAAAAAAAAAAAAGAACTACATTGAGTGTATTGTCTTGCCAGTGTGTAAAACATCTATCGCTTGTATGCGGCCTCTTTAAAACGCATCTGTGTTAATATATGACAAACATAACATGATGAAACTTAGCACAATCATTGATCATTTGTGCCCTATTCCACAGTGATTTGGGATTTCGGTTCGGAAACGCCCGCCTCCTGGCTTCTAACTTATAACTCACTTAATCCCGGGATACCGTGGCTTTAAATCATTATTCAATGATTGAATAAAGTTATAACCATTTAAACAGAAATTATATAGGCGTGTGTGTGAGTAATGAAGGCGGTGAGTTGTCGAAATCTGCCGGAAGACCAAAATAACGAAAATAGAAAGACAGGATTAGAATAGGTCACAACCACCTCTCAGAGCACATGGAAAAATCTTATAATTAAAAAAATGTTAAACCAAAATCCACCCTATGTATTTTTAATAAAACCCCGCAATTTATGTAAATTTGTATATACAGTATAATTACGTATTTAGACATTTCATTTAGTTGTGAAGGTAAATTCAACAAAACTATGAAAAAAATAACGAACAAACTCACAATGACACACCACTAAAAACACTTCATGACAAAAAAACGAAAACGTTCAGAAGAATAAAACGTTGCAACCAACACCAGAAAAAAAAAAAAAAAAAAAAAACAAACAACAAAGCGCAAATAATAACTGACAACGGAAATAACCGCCACCGAGACGGACCAACGAACACGGTGACCACGCCCCCTAACGCAACGCCCCAAGCGACAAGCGACGGACGCAACACTATATAAGCCCTACCCAGACTAAAAGATAGGCAGTTTTTCACTGAAGATGGCGTAATGCCGGAACTCGTTTGATTAACTTTAACAAAAAACCCGCGGGTGAATACAGACCCAGTAAGTTTAATAAAATCGCAAAAATGAACAAGTTAGGAGAAGTTGTAATTTATACATCTCTACATTCATAAAAACTTAGCAAACACAACGAAGAGAAAGATATATTTATGAACGAAGTACAGGAAGGAAAGAAAAACAGAAACGTTTATTCAGTGTAAATAATGACAAGTAGCACTTTATCTATGATAATGAACAATGGCATGGCTTCTTTAAAACGTCCGCCTTGAGAAATCTGTACCCATTTTCAAAATATTTTGGCTTTTATATGATATATTTTATAAAATAAATATCATACTTTCACCTGTATGCCCTGTTACCCAAACAAGGGGAAGTTTGTTGTCGTTCTCAATGTTTGGCAAGGTCATGGTCAGAATGGTTATAGGGTCCGCAATAGCCAGCGGTTAGGCTTCAAACTTCAACCGAGGGAATGATGGATAAGAGAGATAGATATATGGATGGATGAAGATACATAGGTAATGATAGGTATATAGATATATTAGATTAATAGATATATACATACATAGAAAGATAGATAAATAGATAGATAGATAGAGAGATAGGTATATATATATATAGAAAGACAGATAGCTAGATAAAGATAGAGCGATAGATAGATAGGTATATAGATAGATAGATATAGATAGATAAATAGAAAGATAAGGATATATATAAAAATAGACAAATAAAGATAGATAGGAAGATATAGATAGATAGATACATAGATAGATAGATAGATAGATAGATAGATAGATAGATAGATAGAGGGAGAGAGAGAGAGAGAGAGAGAGAGAGAGAGAGAGAGAGAG
>CM077107.1:23205475-23219079 GCA_039619505.1 Cimex hemipterus
GAGAGAGAGAGAGAGAGAGAGAGAGAGAGAGAGAGAGAGAGAGACAGCATGAGAAAGAGTGATAAGATATTTAGTACATATACAATAATTTTATTTTAAAACGGCGCAACAGTTCTGCTAACCCCACATAACTGTTAGGTCTTTCAACATAACGCAATGTGATCCGAGACGTGTAAGCAATAATAAAGCAAAAATCATTATCACTCAATCCTTCACTCTTCATATAGAATTACTTTATTCAATTAATTATTCTTTCTATGTAAGGTTTTCGGTTGATTGAAAAAGTTGGTGCCACGGGCGGGATTCGAACCCACGACCTTCGGCGTGATACTAACTAGGCTTCTTTTAGCCCAGTTTGTTCTATCGGGCATTTTAATTTAATTTCTCATCAAATCTAAATTTTGAAATCATGGCGTCTATAGAACCTTGTCTGCTGTACGTTCCTACTAATCCTAGGCTTCTTTTAACGCGGGAAGGCTATTAAAGCCAGCGAATTTGGCAAAATACTAATAGTAAAATGTGTCTATGTTTTATGAATTTAGATTATATGGCACCCATTTGACATTGGAATAATAGATTATACCTTTTGAAAAAAGCAGAAAGGTTAAGAAGAAAAATCAAAGAAAAAAAATGGGTTGATCAACCCTCTAGCCAGGGCGTGTAAACAAGGGCTACCAACTGGATTAGGCATGGAACCCTCGAGTGTAACATATCACTAAAAAATACACCTTGTCCATAGTTCTTTTTCTCTAACCTCCTCTCTCTCCCCCTTAAACAGAGAAATTCTGTATATTCCCTCCGGTCGAGTATCTACCGATTATTGCTGCGTACGGACGTCGGAACGTTGTCCTCTTTCGGCAGGAACTCCTCCGGTCATTGTGTACATTTCGACCGTATATTTCCTCTGAAGTAACACCTTACAGCCTGTTCTCTGGTTATAATGTGCTCTTTTCTCCTGTGGACACTTTCTTTCCTCTGGATTCGCTCCGTTCCCATTATCACTCCCTTGACACCCAGGTCATGGTCGATTGGGCAATCCACCTCTTCCACACCACTATTTTGTTGATGTCGAAATAAAAGCAAGAGCAACTGGTGACCGTGTCTAGACGATCATCAACATCAAAACGGCAGAAGGAATGATTCAAGCACATAATCAAATGAATCGATTTTTTTTATCCTGTGAAGAATAAACTGACTATTGACAAAAAATAGAGGAAGAAAACGTTTTTCAATTCAAACTTATTGCTGAATAAGTCGTATTATAGTAAAAAAAGTTTGACGTTTGAATTTTTTATTTATGTTTTGCTAATAATGTCACTCTGTTTCAGGAAATGTACATAGAAGAAACCTAACTTTTTGAAGCCAACGTAAGTACACTTCAACATTTTTCTATTGGATTAAAAGTTTGTTGATGTTTGTGTATACTGTAGCTTTCTGCGATAACAATTATCGACGAAGCTCTGAAATCTTGTTGCCCTTAACTTTGAAATTTATATCGCGCATAGCACACAACTGTCAGGGCACACATCAGACTTGCGGATATTGGCCCAAGACCAAAAGTCGTTTGAAAACAAAACAACGGTAATATGTTGGCCCAGATATGATCATCGGTGATCACTATGCCAAAAATAAGCCCGGTTTCAGGTTGTTTAGGTTTAAATCAATTTTACGGAGTCATTTTTAATGGCGTTATTGTGCATCACTTACATCGCTTGTATAAAGAAACAGACTAAAATTAAAACCGTATGCATTAAATGAAGTAGGCTTTTTTTATAACGAAATAGATGGAATATATTGGAGTCAACTTTGACCAAGAACTTATATGGAACCTAGGAAAAGCTGCACACACACACACACACACACACACACACACACACACACACACACACAAACAAACAAGCACACACAATCTATTTTTTCCACTACTCACTCAAATATATGTTTTTTTACTTATCTGTCTATGTGTATTACGCTATTTTTTAAGGTTTTTCTCTTTATGTCTCCCGCATGCTCTTTAGCTATTAATCCAACCCGAACTGTCTTTCTCTTCCAGACAAATTATTGGGAGATCGTGAGAAGCAGTCCGGTGTGTTTTACAAAAACAATTTCTTTATCATGCCAACGTTTCGACCTTTATTGAGATCATCTTCAGGGCGTGGGATTGATAAATAATATTTAAACTTAACAAATACATATAGGTAGTTAAGAAAAAGAATTTATACAATGCTAGATAATTTTAGATTTTTAAAAATATTTTCTGACTTGTGCCAATTTCATAAATTATTTCATTTTTAAATTATTTTACTAATAAACAAATAATGAAATAATTAATTACATTATTTCTATTGATGTTTTGCCTTGAAATATATTTCAATATACATTTTAGTAACGAATACAAGTAGGATGTGAAAAAAAAGAATTTACACAGTGCTAGAAAATTTAGATAAAAAAAATAAATTTATATAATGCTAGAAAATTGTAGATTTAAAAAAAGAATGAATTTATACACTGCTAGACAATTCTAGGTGAAGAAAAGTATGAATGTATACAATGCTAGAACATTTTACATTAAAAATATATATTTTTTAAATTTAAAATTATAATAAAAATTTTGCTGAAATTGGTAATGGTTTTTACTGATTTTTTTTCAATTTGCTATAATGCGTCGTTTTCAAGAAATATTTTATTTTTAATTTATATAAACATTTTAAAACAATTATTCCAAACAAGGTTTATCGTGCCACGTTTCGATCTTTATTGAAATCATCTTCAGGGCACAAAGTGTTTGTTTTTGTGTAGATGTGACCTTCTTGTATGACATGGTTTTTTTTAATGGTAAAATAATTTACACAATGAAATATACTTTACAAATAGCACAAACTGCCGACACGCTGAAATTTTCCTTAAAAACCATTTCAACAATACAGCCTGAACATAAAACCGAATTTATCACTTGAAAATGACTAAAATGTATATTGAAATATATTTCAAGGCAAAACAGCAATAGAAATAATGTAATTAATTATTGCATTATTTGTTTATTAGTAAGATAATTTAAAAAATGAAATAATCGTTGAAATTGCAAAAGTTATAAAATATTTTTTAAAATCTAAAATTACCTAGCATTGTACAGATTCTTTTTCTTAACTTCCTACATGTATTTGTTAAGTTTAAACATTATTTATAAATCCCAGGCCTTGATGATGATCTTAATAAAGATTGAAACTTTGGCATAATAAAAAAAAAATGTTTTCTTATGACCTATGTTCAACAGCATCACACAATGTTCAAACAATTATTGGCTAACGGTCACCAAACACATCACTAATTATTTATGTTATATTACCAAATTGTTAAAATTGCTCTTTTGTATACTCAGCTCTTTTTCTTGATCGCATTATCTCCCTCCTTCCATTCTATCTCTTGTGGTTTTTCTCCACTCGTAGTTATTTTTCTCTTTCTTCATGTATTGTAGAATTTGGACTGACATACGGAAGAGAGGGATTTATAACTACGCAAACCGGCCATTTCGATTGTGACTTGATGTGTGGAATTTAATGGTTGTATGTTATATGTAGAATTATGTGGTGATGTGATCGTTAATCGATAATTACTCATAAATCGTGAGATGCGGTCTGGTGTGATGTAGGTTTCAGAAAAACATGTTCTTTATCGAGCCAAGGTTTCGATTTTTATTTAAATCATCTTCAGTGCTTGGTACTTACAAACATTATTTACAATTAACAAATAAATTTAGGAAAAGTGAATTTATACAATACAAAATATATATTTTTTATTCAATCAAACTATTTCTACTCAGTCTTGCCAATCTTGTGTCGTGTTGAGAGGCTTTATCCGTTTTTGCGATGTTTTTCTGAAACCTTCATCATACCACACCGCATCTCAAGATTTCGGAATAATTATCGATTAACGGTCACTAACCATCACACATTTGTACTATTCTATAAATTCATGTTTTCACATGTTGCATATTTGCATAATCTAAACAATGTTTATAATTCCCAGACCCTGAAGATGATATCAACAAAGGTCGAAACGTTGGCACGACAAAGAAAATGTTTTTCTGATACCTACATCACACCAGACCGCATCTCACGATCTCCAAATAATCATTAATTAACGGCCACTATATAGCACTTATTAATAATTTACAATTGAAATTAAAATAGATTTGGTGTTAACGTCATTTTATAGGAAAGTGTATTAAAGTAAAAAAAATTTGGTTGAAGTTTGCATAATTTGGCAATTACATTGATAAAAATTAGATTAAAAATAACTCAATAGTTTCAATACATAAACATCATTTTAAGATCAATCCCAAAATGAAATGATTTAACAAATTATAATTACCGTGAGGTTTTTAATGTATAAACTGTATATATATAAATTGTTTAAATTGAAAATTTCGGTTTTGGCGCTTAATGGAATGAAACTTGCAAACCTGGGGATGTGCTCGGTTGAGTGACGTGCGGGGAAACAGTGACAATCAATAATCCGGAGAGTGAAATGTATTATTCACCAAGTCGTAAATTACATTCGAGTAGATTGTCAGAAGATGGGTGCGGGGGTGCAGTGGATTTTATTCGAATTGCACGGATAAATACCGCGACCGAATCGAGACGCCGTGTCCGTCGACAAAGCGAAACCGGCTCGACCTTACGAATCATCTTCCCTCGGCTCTAATCTCGGCCGAATCATCAATTTCCGGGTTAATCCTTAATTTACGATTCTTCCCGGGTTCCACCTGTACGATTTGAAAAATGATCCGAGTCCAACGGCGCTTTTAGCCGGATTTATTTATGAATTTGAGATTGCGTCCGCCTTCAACGGTGTTCAATTTGCATGGCAAACGAGCCTCCATTCATTGCACTTAACTCATGATAAACGCACTACCTAAAATTGCCTCATGCGAATATAAGATTTGTAAACTTCAACTGCTGGCTTCCTCAGAAAACATTTAAATTCATTCTAAGTTGTACAATGAAAAAATATTATTTCAACAATTCGTTATAAATGAAAGTTTTAAACCGCATATATAATTAATAGACCGATGATTACGTCTGCATAAATTACTCGGAACAAACTAAGTTATTTTATATTAAAATAGATCAGCGATAAATAAAGTTGGAATGAAACTCCGTTCCTCCGTCAGCTTGTTCAAAATAACTTTGAAATTATAATTACTAATTTAAAGATCACAAACTATGTTTGTAATGAAATTTAAAGTGAAATTTCCAAAGCAAAAAACAACCTGGTCTACTTCATAAAGGTCAATATGTCTACTACCCATTTTGTGTAAAATTTTAGAAAATCAGCTATTGGAAAAAAAGGTCATCCAATTCTAAATAATTATTTGGAGATAGTGACATACTGTCTGGTGTGACGTATGTTTTAGAAAAACCATTTCTTTATCTGCCAACGTTTCGATCTTTATTTAGATCTTCTTCAGGTCCTGTGATTTATAAACAGTGTTAAAATTTTAAAAATACATGTAGGATTTGAAAAAAAGTGAATTTATACAATGCAAAAAAATATTTTTATATTCACTCAAAGTGTTTCTATTCTGTCCCATGCACTGAAGATGATATCAACAAAGGTCGAAACGTTGGCACGTTAAAGAAAATGTTTTTCTGAAACCTACATCACACCAGACCGCATCTCACGATTTCTAAATAAATATCATTAACGGTCACTAATTACCACATAACTGCTATGTTTGCTGCGGTAGTGTTGGTAATTTGTCGAATGATCCAAGGTATTTATTGGATTTATATCGCGATCCGAGAGACTGAATAACTTCATTTAATTAATTAATCTTTATATAAGGAATTGGTTTAAACGAAAAAGCTAATGGCACGAGCGGGATTCGAAACCACGACTCAATAAGCCGCTACTCTACCACTCGAGCTATCGTGACTTCCATCAACTTGAAAAATGGCAAAAACTAGGGAAAATTCTAAAGATATATTGAGTTGGGAAGTTGGTGTCCGATTGGAAAAAAAAGTGAATTTATACAATGCAAAAAAATATTTTTATATTCACTCAAAGTGTTTCTATTCTGTCCCATGCCTGAAGATGATATCAACAAAGGTCGAAACGTTGGCACGACAAAGAAAATGTTTTTCTGATACCTGCATCACACCAGACAGCATCTCACGATTTCCGAATAATATTATATTAGCTGAGATATTCGGCTTCCAGTTTTTAAAGTAAAATCCTTAGCATTTTTGTTCACGAAATTACAGTTTGGTCTATATGAGGGAAAAACATTAAATGGTACGACTTTTATTAGAAAATCCTTTCCTAGTAATTTTCTTCTTTTCCTTTACTTTCTGCCTACTGATCGTCTAAATATCATGTAACATTCTCCATTTTGATAATAATAATGTTGTTTTTTAAATAACCAAATACAGTCTATATTAAATAATGTCTTAAATTGTCGACTGAGTTTTTGTTTAAAGGATTCTTACGTCCCTGTACTGGCTGGATTCCATCGGATCGGAACCACCCCCAAACCTCTATTGTTCTGTAATTTCTCAATATCTCACTTCAGTGAGCTTTTTCCGAAGAGAGAATAAAGGAGACCAGGCAGTGTATCATTGTTGATTTTTTTCTGTACTTTTTTCTCCCAAGTCATGAATGTACTCATGTTAGTATGATTTACAGCGAAACACGCATTGTTTCCATTTTCCAGCCAAGCTGGATGGAAAGAAAGTTTGTTTGAGGTTTTTGACTATTGTGTAAAGATTAGTGACCGTTAATAGATAATTATTCGGATATCGTGAGATGCTCTCTGGTGTGATGTAGGTATCAGAAAAACATTTTCTTTATCGTGCCGACGTTTCGATCTTTACACAAATAATAATAAATACATATGGGATGTGGAAAAGTGAATTTATACAATTCAAAATATATTTTATATTCCATCAAAGTGTTTCTATTCGAATGGCACAAATACACAGAAACACTTTGAGTATGTAGAAATACTTTGATGGAATATAAAATATATTTTGCATTGTATAAATTCACTTTTCGAAATTCTATATGTATTTTCTAAATGTAAACTATGTTTGTAAATTTCAGGCTCTGAAGATGGTCTCAATAAAGATCGAAACGTTGGCACGATAAAGAAAATGTTTTTCTGATACCTACATCACACCAGACCGCATCTCACGATATCTGAATAATTTTGTACTATTATTGGATCTATATCTTATATTGGCACCAGTCAGATTCTGCTGTAGAATTAGCGGGTGAGCTAGGAATAATAAGTGAGCGAATAAAGTTATAAAATTAATAAGTGCCTAGACGATTAACCAATAAGTCGCCGGGCTTCCGCCGTCCAACACACCTGCTTCCTCGAGACAAATTCGGAATACGTATATGAATAGAAAGTCTATGACCGTGTTCTTTGACCTCGAACAGGCGTGTAGGACGTGTAGACTGACATCTGAAAACGTCCGAGGCAAATTACTGCATTTCCCGGAGGCTTTCCAGAGAAACTGGTGATTCTGAACGTGAATGGAAGCCGTGCTCTCTAGGTACTCGGTTCAAAAGAACGGGTTCTCTCAAGGTTCTTTGATGAGTTTTACTCCTTTCATTCAATAGAAATATATATAATATCGTTGGCGGAGTTTGGACATAATATTGCATTTCTCGGAAAGTGACGCAAACACTGGCTGGACGAGATAATGCATTTCATACATGTTAACAGCTATTACATTCATTTATTCAAACTGAGGGAAAATGTTCAAACCCACGCACCAACTAAGTTATCTGTTGGAAAAGTGTTTTAATTGAACGTTCTGAGTAATCCGGGTATTGTTTCTGAAGCTGAAGTAGATAGATGCAGGATGCGAATAATAGGTGAAAAGTAAGTAAGAAATTAATTAAAGTTTTTAGTTGGGATAAAAAAATTCAATGGCACAAGCGGGATACGAACCCAGGATCTTCGGCTAGGTACGCCGCTGCTCTACCACATGAGATATCGTGACATCGATCCACTTCCCATCTCAACCCTACCTTTTGAGTTTTCTCTCCTTTTTGCCATTTAATCTCAACTAAAAACCTTAATTGGAAGATATTAGTTGGTCAAGCGGGCCACGAAATTAATGAATTTAACTAAGTAAGAAATCAAAATTATGTGTAATAAATTGAGCTAATTTTCCCAGTCGAGTTATCTGGTCCACAGATTCTGGCATATGTTACTGCATTAAATTTTATTCATATGTTTTGAAATTAAATAGTAGGCAGTGTTAGAGTGTTCGGCGTGTGGTTTTACTTGTAGCGTAACTGACCGAAATTTATTTCAAGAATAATTAGGAAAAGAAGAAGAAGAATATTTTCTGAACACATTGATGCGCCCGAATCATGTGTGGACTCGAATAGAAAATCATTCAAATAATTCCAATGTAAAAGATACTGAAACGGTTCCCTTCCACTGCTATCTATGATCATTGACGAGCATACACCCCAGACGTAATCGCCGCAAATCAACGGACTCCCCGAATCACCTGGAAGCGCAGTGTCGCCGAATTTGACGCCTAAAAGGCAAACCTCTCCAAAAGGCACCATATTGTCTCTCCCAGGACCAAAATACCGTTCACATTTTTGCTCTTCCCACGGTTGAGCCATTGTCATTTTCAAATATGGACTGCTCTCCGAAGCTATAAGCGTATCATTTTCGACTCTGAAGTTTGTCGCTCCCCACCCTGCAATTATACAAGGTGCCTTCGAGGCCACCATCTCATCCCAAGCGTTTTTAAACTCTGCTTTGTTCTTGGAGTAAATTGTAAGTAGCTTTACAGTGTCGGTGATCTGTATGGGTGTCATAAGTTCGGCAGTAGCATAATCGTGCATAATCCCACCCGATGATTTCTTTCTTATATCCTTGGGATACTTCACTGATTTAAGTCCCGCCGATTGGCCGTCATCCCCCATGAAGCGTGTCGTACCAAAAAATACTTTTCCTTTACTCGCTTCGTGCACATTTCTCCTGCCGTCTTTCCATCTCATGACACAATGGCCAGCAGTGACGATTTTGGTCACGGTTACTAAGGCGCATCCACACATTTTGTTATCTCCCGGTGCAAGTATGTATATCAAATGTCCCATGAAAGGAAATTCTCCTCTTTTAGCTGCTCTACCTCCTTTAATTTTACCATAATCCGAACTGATAACATTAGAAATTGCAATTGTTAGAATGAAAACAAAAATTTTGAAATGTAATTTAGACATGTTAACTCAGTGTAGCAAAATAAACATATGTTTGGGTTTTAATTAGATTGTATTTGTTGTTAAAGATAATCGTGCCATTAGGAGGTAGTCGGAGAAGCCGTAGAAATTTGGAAAACGGATGACTCTCCTGTCCTAAAATAGACCATAAACTGTTGACACGTGGACACTTAGTTTTGGGACAAAGCCAGCTTTTGCCAGGCATGCATAAAAGGGTTACCCTATGTTCACTGGTTTTCCAAGTGAAGTTTGTCATTACTTGACATTTTACCTGAGAGAAAAATCTAATAAAACATTTTTTTTTTTTACCATATAAAGATAAAGTGAGTGTGTTTAGATTAAAATTTCCATTAGTTGGTTGAAAGGTCATACGTATGACACATACCTTCTTTGCAGTTTTAAAATTTAATAATGATAAACAAAATTAATGTAATTCCAAATAAGAAGACCCTCAACTCCGGGCCTGGGACGTCTATTAAAATTATTTAACTTAACTTTTTACCAATTACTTATGTCTATCCCTCACGAAGCAAATCGCATGCTCTCTTTGGTCCCGTCTTCTGTAAAACCCGTGGCTCAGTACTGCCAACTCATATGGTTGGCCATATAATTAGTAGGCCTCACACATTTTCAGAGTTTAGCCTATCCCCCTCGCAGTCCTCCACTTGCTGTCCATATCCTGGTACTGTCAACAGCTAGGTCGATTCGCTATTGCTGGTACATGGACATTAACAATCATTATTTTCAAATACCTCCTTTCTTATTGACATTCACACAATTGGTGGTGGAGAATTTGGTATTCCTCCAACATTGTTTACCTCTCGTTTAATCCGAATTTAGGGTCGATGGGGTGCTGCCATATGCCCTCTCACAGTAGATCTCACGCTAATAAATTCATTCACCCTCAACATCTTGCATGTACAAAATCATTACGGCATACAATAAAACAACATAGAAATTATGAATGATGTAGTGAGTGTGGGGTTCAATTTTTTTTTTTTTTTTTTTTTAAGATGGTTCTTGCTGACATTAAGTGACCAAAAAACGACATTGTTTCCTCCAAGAATCGCAAGCACAATTCTCATATCGGGCAGTAACGTCACAAATAAGACAATTTACTCGACAGTGTTTTTATTAATTATTATTTACAAATCGAAAAAAAGGCAATATTTGTTCTTTGATTTTTGAAATTGGGGCCAGTTAAAGAAAAAATACAGATTTGATTAATAAATTGAATTTTTCAGTTCCTGATTTCTTTGCTCTCTGCCAGTCTATGTTTTTTTCTGTTAAACATTTTTCTATCTTGCTAATCCACTGTTCTATTTTACTATTTACATTTGTCAATCTAACTTTCTAATTTTATTTTTTTCTCTCGTTCATTTGCTTTTTTATTGGTGGTGCTAACGAGAGAAGTGGTCAACCGTTTGAGCTACCGTGATTTCATCAGGAGATTTCACTAGTCGGCGTATCGAACCGAAAAGGTCCTGGATCAGAATCCAGCTCATTTTTCATCTCAACCTTGCATAAAATGAATAATCAATTGAAGTTATTGAGAAAGAAAATAGGTCTTTAAATGATAAGTACGTAGACTTAAATATCAAATCAACACAAAATAGATATTAACCTGGAGGGTAAGATAGGGTGAAGTTGAAGTGAGAGAGCGAGAGAGAATATGTGTAAGAAAAAGAGTGATAGGGACAACTGCATTTTATTTTTAAACGGCGTAGTTATTATGCTAAGCCCACATGACTGTTAGGTCTTTCATAAAGTACTGTGAACCGTGAAATAAAAAAAAAAAATTAAATTGATTCATTAAATCAGGTTTTATTAGACCAACCACCATTAATTTTACAATAATATTATAGAATGAATAAATGTTCACATTCGTATTAATCCATTGATACAATAAGATTTACATTTCGCTATTCACTATTAATTTTTAAATACACAAGTTCATATGACTTTGTTCTTTTTAATCTTCTCACCATGTTTCGGTTATGTAAGAATTTGTTCCTTTCACAGCCAAGTGCTGGCTAAAGCGAGCCTGGTGTTTGGAGGCAAATCTTTGTATTTCTGCCGTGACTTCAGGCATCTTAAGATCCCCATGTAAGTCCTTACTCCTTATGCACCAAGGTGCATTGACCACGTTACGCAAGATTTTATTTTGTCGTGTTTGTATGATTTTGATATTGCGGTGTTTGGTACAACCCCATAGTTGATGGTACCTAGTATAATGATATGATGATATGTATGGTTTATGACTTGTTTATATAACAATATTTTCTTATGGACAGCAAGATTGGAGCCACGTCCTATCAACCAGTATAGTTGTCTCTACGTTAAACTTTTTTCTGTCCTTTTTTTCTTCGCGTGTTCTTTCCAACTCATTTGGCATCTAAGGTCACTCCCAGATGTTCAGCTGTATTAGTTCATCGATTGTGAGCGACGGAATACGGTCCTCGTTTTTGTTTGTAAAGATCTGATGAACAGATTTATACTGATTTAGCTCGATTTTCAATTTGTCCATTCGTTTATCTTATGACATGCATTTTGGAAGATTTTGATTGCGTGGGTGATAGTCGGCCCTAGTGATATCACCGCTGTGTCATCTGCAAACGTTGCGATTTTAACTCTACTTTCGTAAAATCACATCAATAACAAGTAAAACAGTGGACCTAATACGCTGCCTTGTAGCACTCCTGCATTTATTGTTTTTAATTTTTAATGATCTTCTTGACTCTAAACAGACTGTCGGTTTGGTAGAAACTGATAACATCGACGTACTACTTTAGTAGCGTACCTTTATAGTTTATTAATGAGTCCTTCGTGCCAGACCTTATCAAAAGCCTGTGAGACATCAATGAAGATAGCAAAACAAATTTGTTTTTGTGAAGTATAAGCAAGGGTCATAGGTAATGGGGCTTCCCATACCCCCCAAAAAAAGTATAAGCAATAATAAAATCAAAGTCATTATCACTCAATCCTCCTCTCTTCATATTATAAATGAAAAATATAAGCACATAACAAATGAAAATTAAGGTAGAGATGACGGATAGTCTAATTTTGATGACAAGCATACAAGACTAAAAAAATTTTCTGTTAAAAAACCGTATTTAGGCGAAAATTTATTTGGTCTTGCATACTTGTCATCAAATTTTCATATATATATATAGTGATGTATAACTTGTTTAAATGTTTAAACATAGGCTAAGATGGTGAATGGTTGATGGTTTTTAATGGTGAAAACTGAATTAAAAGCTCTCTTCTTTCACGTAAATGATGTACCATAGAAAACCACGCGTTTTCAGTCAGCCGTTTTTGCAGATAAAAAAAGTGTAGATCTGTAGGTTTTTACAATTCAATCTTGTTAAAATGATAAAAATATAATCCTAGGGATTAATAAAGGCTCCGGGTAAAATACTCCAGGCTGTCCAATTACTTTCCGTTCAATTAGCTGTCATATTTTTTCTTTGTCAATTCCGCCCGGGAAATCGTTGTAGAATTTTTCACTGTGTTTAATTTTTTAAGAAATAGGTCATTCGATAATAACGAAGGCTGTTCGGAAGTAATCTAACAAAAGGGACAGCGTGTTGAGTACGTTATAAAGGACGATAATCACCGCAATACGAGGAAGCGGGCAGGTTTTTGGTCGAATTCTGTTGTCTAACTCGGCTGTGTCAAAAATATATATCCGCTCCCTATCCGGAGCCGGATTCTTCTTTGGTTTGTCGGAGATAAACATAATGGCCGTTAAATCACGGATAGGCTTTACAACGATAGCCGTGCCACGCACAACCCCCTTGTATTATGTATGACTAACAAATATTTTTCCGTGATAAGAGATCCACCGTCAAGGTGAATTATTCAAGGTATATACATGTATTAACATATATATGTGAAATGTGTCCGTCACTGAAAAAAAAAATCACGGATAAAAACAGCAGCTAGTACACAATAGAGAATATATTATTACTACATTAAAATTACTAAATAAAACTTCAATATTAATAGAAACATTTAAATTTTATTAAAATTTAATACAAAAATCATACATAGTCTTGTTACTGATACCTCTTTCATCACAATATATTCAAAGATGCCCGAAAGAATGTCAGAAGAATCCAGTTTAGTTTAAATGTTACATTTTTACTCTGACATGCCTACACTCAAACTGGTAAAAAAACCTACTTTTATTTCAGGTTGTTGTCCGCAATAGCAGAGATCATATAAACCCGCAGGGTGCCGGTGTTTTTGTAAAAAAAAAAATGAATTAGGTGCATGCACGGGGCCGCTGGATTCGAACCCGGAACCTTTACCTGACAATGTTGCGGCCACCGACACCCGTATTA
>CM077107.1:23221501-23249034 GCA_039619505.1 Cimex hemipterus
TATATATATATATATAAACCCGCTTCTTCACTTTTCTCTCTAAACTATCCTTCCACCCAAACACACTAACTCTTTCCTTACAATCTTCCGCGCCGTTTAAAACGACGATGGTCTCATGACCTATCTAACCCACCCGATTGAAATAAATGTTTTTCTATATTATTTATATCAGTATTTCTTATTACGTAGTTAACATCAATTTTATAATCAAATTAATATTTTGTTATTTCAATTATCAATTAATTAAATTTTCAAAATCGTGGTTTTAAACATATTTCATTAATGAAAGTTTTTTTTTTATTACATTACAATTTATTAATTGTCAATTTTAACACGTGATATGCTTATTTAGAAAACGGTTTCATATAAAGGAGTAATTTTAATCAATTTAAGTTTTCAGTTGAAATAAAAAAGTCAGTGTCATGAGCGGGATTCGAACCCTCGATCTTTGGCTAGATACGCCGCTCTCTACCACTCGAACTATCGTGACATCGATCTTCTCGGACATAACCATAAACTTTCCGTCTCAACCCCACCTTTTGCATTTTCCCTCCTTTTCAAATGAAATTAAAGAGTAATATTTTATCAAAGATACAATAAGTTCAGAACATAAAATATAACCCAATTCGCACACAGTGTAATATCCATATGCTTTATCACGTCCCCAATATCTATTCGACACATTTCACAGATTCACAGATCAAAAACAACTTTTTTCTTTCACTATTCACAATCACTTTCTTGCTAGTTTCCCCTCAGTTCCATTTCTATTATTTTTCTCCGAAATGTAACAAGATGTCCTCAGTAATTTCCTAATGGGGTGACGAACAACGCCTATTGAAAGAAAGGAGTAACTTTCATCAGAGAATCTTGAGAGAATTACGAACCAAGGCCAAAGAACTTGGTCAGAGATCCTGTTTTCCATTCGGACCAGTATTCAGAATTTTATTCTGGAGAAGCAGGGGTTTTCGACGATGGAATATCGCCCACTGAATCCCGGTAGGTAGGTACTTCAAACCTCTTCTTCCAACGTAAGCAACTATTTATCAAAACTCAACCACTTCGCGTCAAGTCGTCTGGAATATTGGCTTATCACTCGAGACTCGTGCCAATTTATTAATTTCCTATCTTTATCCGCTCGCTAATTAGTTCGCATTCCTCCCTTACGCACCCAACTCTATTTTCAGTATCAGAAGTATCGACCACTTTTTATTCTGCGGCAGAATCTTACTGGTGCGATTACTGCCCTAGTCGTTTATTAAATCAAAAATCAACTTCACGACAAAAATCATTGTTTGCATTTTGGCTATATTTTATTTGTAACAAACATTCTTTTTGTTATTAGGTGTATTTTTGATTATTTTGCTTTTGATACCTTAAAAAGTTATTTGCGGAGGAACCGTTTTAACGAACCCATAACAACAAAATCGAAATAATGAATTATTATTGGGATATCGTGAGATGCGGTCTGGTGCAATGTAGGTTTCAGAAAAACATTTTCTTTATCGTGCCAAAAAATGTTCTTCTGAAGCCTACTTATTAACTAAACTATTCAACTGGTTCGTGAAAGTCTTGTTAGAGATTTTTTAAAATCAAACATCAACAGTCAAATTTGAACCAGATGAATGTCCAAATATGTCAAAATGTTTAACCAAAAAAATTGTTACAAGTGGTTTAAATCCGTTATTCATAAATTAAAATTTAGAAAAATTTGTAATAGGAATTTAAAACAATTTATTGTTATTGTTTTTTCAGGTTATTTGACTTAAATTATAAATGAAAACCTGGTTGTATTTTATTTCTCCAAATTATCCTTTGTTTAACACTTGTCTAAAGAGGAAACTGAAGACGGTAGCGATAGGTACATGAAATATTGAGACCATGTGAGTGGTCGTCTAATGGAATAGAGCGAAACCTCGCATGTTTACGATCTCTTAGTGGGGTAAGTAATAGGAGTTGCAAGGAACAGGACATAAAGCCCAAGAGGGCTCTGTACATCAGGCCTCTTTCTCTACATTCAACACCAAGAGGGTGATTCGGCCTTTCACGGAAAACTGACGGGAACCCTTCTAAAATGCGTGAATGAATAAAGAAAAACGCTATTCCCGGTTAATGGATGTGCTCCCGCTAACCTGCTTTTGTTACGACCGGGACAAATTTAAAAATCTTTTAATATTCTTCACCGTGATCCGAGGCTTTGCGGTGCGACTCCCGCGCATTTATACACAATCGAGCGACGTTGTCTTACACAAAAAATTTAAAGGAACATAACAGTATTATCCAAATTGTATTAACAACCTATAAATAATGTAAATAAACACATCAACTGGCAAGTATTTTCTTCTACATAAAAAAAAAACAAGAACCACATTAAAAATTTATTTAGAAATCGTGAGATGCAGTCTGGTGCGATGAAGCTTTCAGAAAAACATTTTCTTTATCGTGCCATGTTTCGAGCTTTATTGAGATTATCTTCAGGGCCTGGGATTTACAAACATTCTACGAACAAATTTATGTTTGTAAATCCCATGCCCTGAAGATGATCTCACAAAAGATCGAAACGTTGGCACGATAAAGAAAATGTTTTTCTGATACCTACATCACACCAGACCGCATCTCACGATATCCGAATAATTATCCGTTAACGGTCACTAATCTCTACACATAAAACCATTAAATTTATAAAAAGTTATTACATGGTTGTGCTCATAAAATTTAACAAAGAATTTACTACAACATTTTACTCAAAATAATGCATTACAAATAAAAGGGTCGTTGCAATTGTGAGACACGTGACGTGCGCATGATGTGAGAAACCCTACCAATCGGGTAGCGTCGCATAGCGTGGCATACGGTGTATTCCCGGCTTTAACATTTTACCAACATCGTGGATATCCCTACCGTCTGGGAAAAAATAACTGCAAGATAATTACACAGGCAAATCTCAAAGAAATAACAGCGTACCCGGTAGTGGAGAAATTGTTTTCAGACTTTAATAAAAAACATAGATCAAAAAACTCGAATGGCAAAGTAAATTAATTAACAAAGAAAGGTGACGCCGCTCGTTTTGCTTTGGTGGGCTATACAACATTTATTTACGGCCATTTTCCGCCGTTATAATTTTGAAGCTGTCGTCAATCCTGATGAATATTTGATGTTTCCATCCTAAAATATTTATTTATTCATATTTATGAAAATTGTTATTACTAATTATCTATAAATACATTGATTTATTAACTACTTAGAGATTTGCGCGATAATTAACAATGTATAAATTCGTATGAAGTCCATAACAGACCGGCGCCACGGGAAGAAAGGAAAAAAAAATAAGGAGAATAGATACCTACACCAAAGGTCTTATTCTGACTGACCCACTGTGGAATTTAAATGGTAAAAAAATGTTTTAGAAAACAGATAAATAAAAATAGTAGAACATAAACTAATAAGCACAATTAATTAAATAGAATTACAAAACCGTCCGACGCGGCAGTGAGAGGCAACAAGCCGTAGGAAGAAGAAACGGAAGAAATGAGATGGGCAGTAAAAAATATTTAACCCATTTGAACTTTATTCCTATTTTATATAAACCTACTTGATTTATAAGAGATCTTACGTTCAATCAGTAAGAAAAGTCCTAGGATCCCTTGATTTCTTCCGTTGTCTTCGAAATTGGGTAATTATTAGTGGTCTTAATTTTGTCTGGATTTGGTTTAATATCGCCGGGGGTAATTAACTGCTCTAAGCAAGCTACTTCCTTCGTAAATCTTTCCTGTCCAAGCGAATAAATATCCGACGGAGTTTTTCTACGGGTTCCTGAAGACATCCTCTAAAAACTATTGTGTCACGAATATATTTAGAACATCTTGCGTTTTTATGAGAATGTTATTCATCGGTTTTTTCAAACAGAAAAGAATTCTATTGAATCCATTATGACCAGACTCTGTACTATGGACAGTTTATTGCTTCCTTTGTCCATTTCGATATAGTGGAAACCAGAAGCCAAGCGAACAGTCAAAAAGTACTTCATTTTGCTTTTGCAATGGTCAAGAATATATCAATAGTTACATTAATTTATGTTAATTATTATGAACAGGCTTGAATAAAATACATTTTTAAACGAAATATAAGATACAATGTAGTAAAAATTATATTAAGTTGTAAATAATATCTTCTTTCCTTAATTCTATCTAAAGAAGGTATCCTGGTTTCTCATGTTCCTTGGATAAATTCCTCTTCTTTTTAAATCCTATTGGTTCCACGTTCGATACGTTTCTTCGATATTTTTCACGATCGGTAGATTAATTGTTGGTAGAAAAGGTTGACGGGGATTCGTTTCTTTTCAACAGGTTCGACCAGTTGCGGCACTTAAATAAATGTCTACGTATTCCTGTTGAAAAACTTTATTTGAAGCTGTAAATTTAACCTAATGATTGTTCGTAGACCGTGTGATGCGGTCTGGTGTGACGTAGGCTTCAGAAAGACATTTTCTTTATCGTACCAACGTTTCGATCTTTATTGAGAACATCTTCAGCCTGGGATTTATAGACATTGTTTAAATTACACAAATACACGTACATAAAAATGAATTTATGCAAGGCTAGAAATTTTAGAATCAAAGTATTTGTGTTCACTCAAAATGTTCGTTTTCTGTGTAAATGTGTCATTCTTGTGTGTCGTGTTGAGAGTGCCAGATTGATGTTTTATGTTTTTAAACAGTTGAAATTTGAAGAGGTGAGGAATTCGGTTTAGACATTTTAATATGAAGAGTCGGTTTGTTTGAGGTAAAAGTGGCGGACAATGTAAAAAAAAGGGAAATGTTTCGGCCTCACCATCCCGTCCGAATTAAATAGGGATAATTAGGGAAAGGAAGGCTAAATTGTTGAAAAAATTAGACTATTTAGAAATGTTTGATGTGAGGAATGTAATTACGGTTTTTTCTGTGTTGTGTGGGTTGATGATAATAATGTGTAGAGATTAGTGACCGTTATTCGATAATTATTGAGATATCGTGAGATGCGGTCTGGTGTGATGTGGGTTTCAGAAAAACATTTTATTTATCGTGCCAACGTTTCGATCTTTTATTGAGATCATCTTCAGGGCTCAAAGTGTTTGACGCACACTCAACACCACGTGCAAGAATGGCACAATTACACAAAAGATAAACACTTTCAGCCCTGAAGATGATCTCAATAAAAGATCGAAACGTTGGCACGATAAATAAAATGTTTTTTGTGACCTACATCACACCAGGCTGCATCTCACGATATCTGAATAATAATGATGATAATGTATGTTATTCATATAGAAATTCATCAATGATATTAGTTTAGCCAGTGCTGTAACAGTGCAAAGCAACATATCTAAGATAAAAAAAAAAAAAAAAAAAAAAAAAATACACCATTTCCAACACACAATTTCGACTTCAACAATACAAAAAAATTACACACAAAACAAACATAAACGTAACTTTTTAGATGTGGTTTACATCAACAGAGATAAACACATCATCAATTAAAGAACATATGCAGCTACGCTAATAACATTAATCAAATTGGCAACATATTTATATATATATATCATCATTATATCACACAAAAGATGTAATACAACATATAAACCTCATCACATTCCGTATATCAAACATTTCTACGTAAACTATTTTTTCAAAAATTTAGCTTTCCTTTCCCTAATTATCCCTGCATATATAATCCTGAAAGGATAATATGCCGATGCCGAACCATTAGCAACGTTTTTCCCCATAATCGGCTCCTTTCACCCCAAAGAACAGGAGTCTCACTTTGAGTAAGTAGAAATAATTTTATTGAATATGAAACCTATCTTTTTTGCATTGTACAAACTATTTTTCCACATCCTACATGTAGCTGTAATATTTAAACAAAATTTGTAAATCCAGGTCCCTGAAGATGATTTCAATAAAGATCGAAACGTTGGCATGACGAGGAAAAAGTTTTTCTGAAACTTAAGTCACCCCACCAAACCGCATCTCTCGATTACCGAATAAATTTCTGTCCTTTAGGTTCAGATGTTTGGAATGCGCGTTTTTGGACAGTCAGTCACGGACTTAATATATATAAATAGGAATAGAATTTCAAAAAAATCCTTTCTTAGTGCCTATTCATGTCATTATAGGAATACGCTGTCGAAATTTCAACCTTTTGGATACAACGGTTTCGTCAGTTCTTAATGACATGCGATACCAATAGACATGATTAAAGTATCGCGTATTTTATTACATTTACAAATTATTTTATTTATTGAGGGTTTTTAGTTGAGATAAAAACGTCAGTGTCACCAGCGGGACGAGTTTTTGTCAATCACAACTAAAATCCTTAGTTAATTGAATGATACTAATTGGCGAAGCCGACCACGAAAAATGGTGAATTACAATTCTTTTTGCAATCAGAGCAGTTTTAGCAACTTTTATCGAATTTTGACATTACAAAAAAATTCATTAACTGAAATAAAAACGGCACTAATAATTTTTAACCAGCTCACATTTCTCATTTAGATCTACTGCACATTTTTATATATCAAAACGTAAATTTATCTGAAAGGTAGTTTGAGTGTAAGCCGAAAGTTTTCAAAATGTAAAAAACAAAAAAAAAAATAGAATAATTAAGAAATAATTGAGATTGACTGGACAAATACAAACATGGAATATATAAGTGAATAAAAATATATAGCGTATATATTAATGTATTCAATCAATCGATATGAGTCGGACAGAGAAAACAACAATTATTTAGACTGTAGATCAGGTTCCATTCCAATAAATAAATAAAAAAATAGTAAAATTAATGGGCTTCTGTACATCAAATTAAATTAACTTACAAACAATACTGAGATTTATCTGTCCAAATGTGTGGGACGTTTTATTGCTTTGGTTTATTTGTAATGGCTTTTCGGGTTTCTTCCAGTCGACGCGTGTATTACATTTTAATTTTTTTCCTTGCACGCGATCTTTAATTTTGTTGAAATCGACGCGAAAGGCATTCTTTTTTGATTATTTGTTAGAAGACATCGCTCAATTCCTACAGGTCGACCGACTTTTGGGACAGTTTAGGTTTAGAATTTGTCACGTGATCCTGGGCGATGTTGTTTTTCAATTAAAGTACTAAATGGGTTTTATGCAGCGAATCAATTTCAAAGGGATAAATATTGTTGAATCGCCGGCATGACAAAGATAAACCGGGTAATTTCGATTGTATTTCCGCAAAGTAGCCTTTTGTCATGTATGATTGAAACCTATTGTCGTATACGGCCTTAATTTACTCAATCCGTTTATGATATAGCTAAGGGAGGCAATTCAATTGTATAAATTCAAATTTATGTTTTAGCGGAATAATTAACTTTTTCTCCCGATCGAAAGATATGTTTTATAAATAATTGACATTCTTAATATTTAATTAAATCTTCAAAATGTGGCCCATAATATTTTAAATACATAATTAACTGTCTTTTAAAACGTGTTTATAACAGTATACTGTTTGAGATTTTAAAAAAAATTCATTTCAACATTGATTTCCACTTTCATGAAAGAAATTTTAGTTTAAAATTTATGATTAATAAGTTGATATGCTTAAAACAACATGTCTTTACAACAAACAACGCATACTTGCTACTTTCGATCGCGTCTCCCCTTTTCGGTACCACAATTGGGTAGATCAAGTTTTCTGATAGCAACATCTTCAAAATTTTTCCGATATACATTGTACAAAATAGTCACGGAATAAAAACATAGATGGACAGCGTACTACTAGAAAGTACTTCAAATAACAACAGGGAAAAGCTATTCTATTCATGCTAATAAATTACATTCACTTACGTAATTTCATACCGTTCGAGATTCCTCAAATTCCATGCAATATTTGTGGAATATAAACATTCATCCGCTGTAATTTAAAAAACATCAAACCTCATTCACCACAGATCTACATTATTAAATATTCCTCGGGGTAGTTAGGAAAAAATTGAAGTTCTCCTCACGCAAATAAATTACAATCAAATACCAAAATTTATTGAAAAATCTCTAGTCTATTCGTTATTTCTAGGAGTATTTGAGGACAAATTAAATTCAGACGCTTTGTTTAATTCAACAGCCCAAGATTCTTAGATCTTTCATGCAGTAATTGGGAAGAAAATCATCCACTCAAGCTAATAAATTACTAAATCAATTAGATTTCGAGGTCCGATAGACCAAATAACTTCTTTAAATTATTTACTCTTTATAGTACAAGGTTTGGTCTGCGAGTTGGCGAACTCATGTGACGCCAGAAAAAAAAAACTCAAATAATTGATAACGGAAATAACCGTCACCGAGACTTACCAACGGTCACGGAGACCACGCCCCCTAACGCAACGCCCCCAGCGACAAGCGACGGACGCAGTACTATATAAACCTTTACTCGCCCAAAATGGCACAGTTTTTCACTGAAGACGGTGTAATGCCGAAATGCGTTTGAATAACTCAAGAAAAAAAATCCGCGAGTGAAGACGGGCCCAGTAGTGCCCGTGAGCCAGTTCCAAATGAGTTACTTTTCATGTAAAGTATGGGTGCAGATAAGAATGGCCAACAGGAACGCTAGTGAACCCTGTGAGAGCCCATGGCTGAGGGGTGAGGCGGTTCCAGAACCGGCTTTTTTCCTCTACTTTAACTTCCTATCTCCAGAGTTGGGCAAAAATTAGTCATGTCTAAAGATTAATGGATTGATCACTCAGAACGTTAGTCATGATTAGTAGTAAGTGACTAATTTAATCATTAGTCATGATATCTGATTGATGACTAGTAATTAAATACGAGGCATGACTAATTTAGTCATAATACAGTTAGTCATGACTAAATTTCGATAACTCATATTCAAATGGGGGCTCAAAAAAAAAAAAAAAAAAAAAAAAAACAATTTCATCACTTTAAAAAAATTATAACAAATTTATTTCATCAAAACGAAAGTTTTTCAACACTTTATTTAACAAATATTAACCTTCCAATTATAAGTAAAACTACGCCGTTATGAAAAGCCAAAAAATAATGATGATAATAATAATAACAAAATAAAATAAAATAAATAATCTTAACACAAGCTACGCTTTGAAATCTGCTTACATAATCGACTAATGAAAAAAAATTCTATGAATTAAAATTTATTCCACTTGAAAGGTGAGATTTCTACATTATTTGGAAAATAAACTATCTAGAGGTCTTGATTGTAATAGCATAGACATGTCGAATAATACGTAGAGATTAGTGACCGTTAACGGATAATTATTCAATTATCGTGAGATGCGGTCTGGTGTGATGTAGGCACTCTCAACACGACATGGCACAATTACACAGAAGACAAACACTTTGAGCCCTGAAGATGATCTCAATAAAAGATCGAAACGTTGGCACGATAAAGAAAATGTTTTTCTGATACCTACATCACACCAGACCGCATCTCACGATATTTGAATAATGTCGAATAATTTTATAACTTTGGTTTTCGTTTGTGATAGTATTTTTTGAAGGGTGGCCTTGAGGACGACTCATCATTTTTATCCTGAGTCTGTTGGCTTTTGTTAAGTTGATCATTGTAAACAGAGTTGGACAAAATTTAACTAATTCAATCATGATTAAGAATTTGTTAGACAGAGTTGGACAAAATCTAACTAATTTAATCATGATTAAAAATTTTGATTGAAGTTTAATTATGATTGAATTAGTCATGAGTAAATTAATCATTGTATGATTTGGTCATACGTCATGATTGAATTAATCATGACTAAATCGTATAATGATTCATTTACTCATGACTAATTCATTCGTGATTAAACTTCAATCAAAATTCTTAATCATGATTGAATTAGTTAGATTTTGCCCAACTCTGCCTATCTCAATCTTGAGGCCAATGAAAAATGGCAAAAAGGAGGGAAAATTCAAAAGGTGGGGTTGAGATGGGAAGTTAGCGGCCGAGTGGATCGAAGTCACGACAGCTCAGGTGGTAGAGCAGCGGCGTATTTAGCCGAAGGTTCTAGGTTCGAATCCCTCTCGTGCCATTAACTTTTTTTCATCTCAACTAAAAACCGTAACTAATTGTCATATATTAATTGGTCGACCGGACCACGAAAAAAGTGAATTTATGTAAGGTATTGGTTGAGATAAAAAAGTCGGTGTCACGAACGGGATTCGAACCCACGATCTTCGGCTACATACGCCGCTGCCATATCACTTGAACTATCGTGACTTCGATACACTCGGACACCAACTCCCATCTCAACCCACCTTTCAAATTTTGTGTCCTATTTGCCATTTTTCAAATGTCGTGTAATCTATTCGAATTGTAAAATGGCCACGGAAAGCTTTACTGAAGATATACTGCATTTTGCTTATTAAGTCCATTGGGTTTCGTGGTCTAATGTCTTAACCAATAACTTACATAACGATTAATTAATTGAAAGAAGGTTATTTTGTCGTTCGGACCACGAAATCTAATGGATTTAATAAGCAAAATCATCAATAAAGCTCTACTAAAATTCGAAACGTGGTTGAAATGGGAAATTGGTGTCCGAGTGAATTGAAGCCATGATAGCTCAAATGGTAGAACATCGGCGTATTTAGCCGAAGATCGTGGGCTCGATTCCCGATCATGACAATGAATTTTTCATCTCAACTAGTACCTTACATGAATTAGAACCATTAGGGTCAATAAATCAAAAAATCGTTTTTGCTTAATGAATGAAGATTGGTGAAGGTAATAATTTTGTTTTCTTTCTTATAATTGTTTTGTCTATATATTCGCTTTCATGTATTTTGAACGAGCCACAGTGTAGAATTCCAAAAGAACAAGTAATAACTGCCAAGTCGAATTCACTGTTCTAAAATGAGAAACTAATGACTGCCATGTTGCATCGTAGAGGTTAATTTGAGCCCAGGGAAATTCAGCTCTTCTACACCGTCACTGTGATGTATGTAGATATTAAATTACTCGAGAAGACGTTTTACATTAACTGAGAATGACCGTAATCACATTGCAACGTAAGTATGAAATATAGTTGTTTGGGAAAACGTGTATGTATTACCATAATGCGAGCAGTCCGTCTCGGCATGATGGAAGACGGCAGCTTTTGCTGGACGGAATTATGAAAAGCATCTGTCACATTAGACGGATATAGAACAACCTGCGTTGCATTAAAAATATTTTTAAACGGCTAAACGAACACTTGCTTTTCAATTGCACAGCAATATTAAAAATAAACATTGGTAAGCATGTGACATCGTGTTTTGGATTTAAAAAAAGTATTAGCGTTATTACGATGTTTGGACAAATTTATGCCATCGTTTTCTAAAATTTATTAAAGGATTTTTTTAAAACTGTATATAAATTAGCCACAATAAACAAAAACAAGTGGTGACACGGTGTCGCCTTTTCTATCTAGATATATAGACGTGTTTATTTTTAAATTGTACATTCATTTATCTGAATACATTGACATTCCAGCGTGGGCATTGATCCGGGGGTGGAGTCAGACTGTTTAAATCACTGTTTAATTTTCTCTCAGAATTTAAAACAATTTTCTTTGAATATTTTTGTGACTTTAAAATGAAATTTCCTCTATTTGTAGCAGTTTGTACCAATTTATAAAATAAAAATATAATAAACGGAACATCTGACACTGATATAAAATTTAACAAAATACCTATTGCAATTTGACCATGTCGGTTTGACAGGCCAATTTGCAGGTAAAATCACTCCGCAGAAACTTGGAGATATTGCTCAAAATTTCAACTATTTTCAAAATTTAACAAATTAAATTCTTTTATAAAATGTAGCGAACTCAAGGACAAACTTTTTAAGTTTCTTAGACACATCGGGATTATGGGTTATGTATAGAGGGTTATTTTGATTATAGGTTACGAATTGTAGTTGGTTTCTGATAGAATAGAAGTATGTCGGCGGCGGTGCAGCATATTATTCAAAAGCTCCACCGCTGCTCCCTTAAACCGGGTCGGGGCGGAATATCGAGTACCCTCCGACCCAAACTCTAGATAAAGGATAAACATGTTTAATTGGATTTGTAAATAGTGGCATGTATGTATTTATTGTATGAGTGAGTGTGTGAATGACTAGTCTTAGGGAACGTAAGGGCGCCGAAATGACCAAAGAAGTCGATGGCGCCCGACCAGATCCCAACCAAGGAATCGCTTATGCACCAAGGTGGGTGACTCCCCCTGACCTATCAGGGAGAGGTCAGAGACCTCCTAGGAGGTCTCGCAATTCAATCAATCAATTTTATAAAATGTATGATGATAGGTTTGATCAGATTTATTTGATTAATTATAGCAGAGAGTACGATTACCTAAGGCAAAACTAAAATAACTTCATCTAGTGTTACAGCAGTTTCGGAGTCCCTCAAGGGTGTCACATAGTACCCTTTCTTTTTACAATCTATATTAATGATATCCCCAGTTCTCTTTCATATTTTATGATCCTACTTTTTGCACATTCGAAATATTTAAAAAAATTAAATCTCTTATATGCTTAATTACTCAACGAGCCCTTGTAAAATTGAGTGATTTGTAGCCAACTAATAGCATTAAATCCATAATCATTACTGATCTATTGAGTCGGTTAATTAATCGTTTTACGTAATGTTGTGGTTGAAATGAAAAAAAAAATTAGTGTCATGGGCGGGATTCGAACCACGACTTTCAGCCGACGACCGTCGCTCGTTCGATTCTCGCCCGTGACATTAACTTTTTTTCATTTAAACCAAAACCTTACCTAAAAAGATAGATAAGGTTAATTTAAATTCCGAAATATTCTCAGTCAAGAAGTTCCCTAAAATAAAATATGTTCCCAAATTTAACTAAACAATTCAGGTTTGCTCCTAATTAGATTTCTGAAACTTAAAGAAGAGCTTGAACGTTGAATCAATTTTCTCGAAAATATTAGTAAAACTGATAGCAAAGCAAATAAAAATATGATGGAAGAGAGAAAGAATTTTCAGAAATGCGATGCTATCCAGTTTAACAAATAACACTCCTATGACCAGTAACTTTTTGCAAAAATTCGAAATGTCAGAAAAAAAAGCAATGATCCTAACAAAAGGCTCATATTTGACGAAATACCGTAGGAAAGAGGCAAGCAATAAACCTAACGCTTATTTTTTTTTGTAATCGTACAGAAAGAGTTTGAAAATTTTGGTATCCAGGTCGTGACAAACTAACTTTGGTTCCAATGTTCAGACTATATAGATCGCGTAAATCACATAGCGATTTGGGACCGTAGTAGCATGCTCATCCTGACTGATTGCAGTGCCACACATGCCGCGCGCTGATCAATATATCACGTCTTTTCAGTTGACGACTAGTGTTTGGGGAAATTCGGCGGGTCGTTTTGGATTTTCGAATATGTAGTGCTTGACAGGATTTGGCTGAACCATGAACCGTGAATACTTCCAGTACGAAAGTCCGATCGGCTGAACTGTGGATTTTACGAAGCATTTTATTTTGCAATTCTACGTTCACTTTTTTCCACGTCAATGTGTTTCTTGAAAACATAAAAGATATACATCTACATTTGTTAGTGAAACAATACAAACAGTGGTTGTATAAAGTGTAGGCTGTATGTGCTAAGATGCGTGCAAAAAATGCACTAAATTTAAATTTTTAAAGTACTACTAACTTTTTAAGGAAGTTCTGCTATTTTTTACTGTTTCTTTTTTCTCTTAAGCCGAGAAAAGACAGGGAAATGAGAACGAAAAATGAGCCGAGAAAAATGACTTACTGACGAACACAACAATTGTTCGAAATTTTTAAGCAAGGAAAATTGAAAATTTGGCCGAATGCATTATAAAATAAATTTTACTACCAATTTTATTATTCGATACTCTTAACCCATTAAAATTATGTATTTACAATCAATTAATCTTTATGTAAAGTATTGGTTAAAATGAAACAGGGAGGGGGAAAAGGGGGGAATGGGATTCGGCTACCTTCGGCTAAATACGCCGCTGCTCTACGTGATAGCTTTAGCTTTGTAGCAGAGGCGTATTAAGCCGAAGGTCGTTGGTTCGAATCCCGCTCGTGAAACTAGCTTTTTCATTACAACCAATACCTTACATAAAGATTAATTAATTGAAAAAAACAGATATTTGTTTAATCACACAAACTAAATATAATTAATTCAGAACCAAAAAAGTCAGTAAAGGGACACGCGCAATTTTAATTAAAAACGTGATGTTGGTGAGATTGGGGCACAAAGATCGTCCTTTCTATCCGAGTTTCTTTCTTAATTCTTTTCTCAACACGACACGCAGGAATGGCACTTTGATTGAATATAAAATATATTTTGCATTTGTATAAATTCACTTCTCCACATCCTAAATGTATTTTTTTAAACGTAAACAATGTTTGTAAATCCCAGGTCTTGAAGATGATCTCAATAAAAGATCGAAACTTAGGCACGATAAAGAATATGTTTTTCTGAAACCTACACCACACCAGACCGCATCTCGCGATATCTCGTTCATTTTCTTTCTTAATTTCGTTGTATTAAAAATTAGAAAATAAAGATTTCACAGGAATCCGGTTTTTATTAACAACTAATGTTTCATCATCCATTTTGTATAAAGAAAAAATACCTACTCGCGTAAATACAACATCGTTAGTGTAAATGAACCTTTCACCAAATACACAATAATTAGAAAGCCTTCCTGAGCTCCTTAATGAAAATTCGGGCAAAATAAAAACAGAAATGAATCACTTGCGTCACTGTCAATTTTCAAGATACAAAACAGAATATCCTTATTTATTCTTCATTAATGATTAATTAAAACGTAATATTATGTAACGTATCATTTCATAAAATAAAATGCCAGTATTTTCCACGTTTTTTGAAAATAAATAAATGTAAAAAAAACAGTGAGTGCAAAAATGTAATACACCTGACTATTTAGATAAACTGGTTGAGGAAGTTTCTTCTAAAGCACTCCAAGTCGAATTGACAACAGTGTTGTAATGAGTTTTTCCTGTACACAGAAACGTTGTATAATTACATCGGGAAAAGCACATGATTCCCTCCAAATTACACTCACTCCCGAATCTCAAAGGATCGTCCCTAATTTCTTGCTACTGAAAGAACCTTATCGTTGGGTTAATTAGTGTTCTAAAACGCCCTATGTTTTAGGTTGCGCCCTTACTGACTTTATTAATGCTTCAAGGGGATTAAAGCACTTCCGACAATATTACACCATTGCTTCGACTGAAATTATTATTTCGAGTGGGTCCGCGGACGTACTATTTTCCAAGGTGGAAACAATTTTTTTTTAAAGGTTATAAAATTTTTAAACAAGTCCTACGTCAAATAAAATTTTCCTTTTAGAAATGTGACCAAATTTGCTAAACCCTCACAATCTGGATGAGACAAAAATATATCAAATTTAATTTAAACAGAAAATAATAAACCTTTTAAATAAAAAACAAAACTTTAAATTATAATTAGTTATTAATGTTAGAATGAAAAAATTGTCCTTACCCTGTGAGCCATTTGTATTTAAAAAAAAAAGCTGGAGGCTTTACAGCTTTATTTCTCCCCTTATCTAAACGAGCAAAATTTGCAAAGAAATTGTTTTATCTTTTGATTAAAACAAGAAAACTGCATAGTTAACTAGATAAAACAAAATTAGTTTATTTTTTTACTCGTTGATAAAGGAAAACAAGGGTTTTTTACGCTTATTCAGAACACAAAAATTACAATGCACAAAACCAATTAAGAAACAGTTGTCTGCCGGTTGTTAGAATCTATTAAGATGAAACTACAACAATGATATTTGCCCATAATTGTTAAAAACTGTATTTTAACACGAGAATTTTAAATGTAGAACATTCATAAAATGGATCGCTCCCTTTGGTGCTCCCAATCGAAAACGTCTTCAAATTCCCCACTTTGATGCTTCTCTATTATATTGTTGATATGATTGAAAATAAACTGTTTCTTTATGTGAAATTCTAAAAAACAAAATTCACGAATAAGCTGAACACAATTGATAAATTACCACTTTGTCCTACCATTGTTTCCTCCCACTTAAACATGTTTTTTTTCTTCAAAACCTTCCATACTGTCATTAATAGATAATTATCTAAAATTGTTAACAATTTTTCTTTTAGAATGAACTAATCAAAAGCGGATATTCATAAAAGAACAGAATCCGTAAAAAGGGCTGTCTCATCCCAATGTCAAAGTACAATTACCAATATAAACAAATAGTTGCAAATTTACCAATAATTATTATTGCAGAAATAATTAATACAAAACCAAATTTGCATTCCTGAAGAGAAATTTATTATATGTGCATGTTTAGCAACAAAATATAAATAATAAGTACAAATAATTAAGGTTTTTTTATGGCAAGTCAATGGCAAGATGGGGATTCGAACCCACGACCTTTGGCTAGATACGCCTATATATTTTATCTCAACTAAAAACCTAAATTAATGGAAAGATAAAACTAGTGAATATAATGAGTAAAAATGAAATATATCTTCAGGAACCTTTCCATGGGGTTGTGATGGGAGTTAGTGTCCGAGATAATTGAAGTTACGATAGCACAGGAGGTTGAGCAGCGGCGTATCTAGCCGAAGGTCGTGGGTTCGAATCCCTCTCGTGCCATTAGCTTTTTTTCATTTCAACTAAAATCCTTAATTAATTGTAATTGTTCAGATATCGTAAGATGCGATCTGGTGTGATGTAGGTTTCAGAAAAACATTTTCTATGTCGTGCCAACAATCGATCTTTATTGAGATCATCTTCAGGGATCAAATTGTTTGCGGCACTCTCAACACGACGCGCAGGAATGGCACAATTACACAGAAGACAAACATTTTGAGCACAGAAGATGATCTCGATAAAGATCGAAACGTTGGCACTATAAATAAAACGTTTTTGTGACCTACAACACACCAGACCGCATCTCACGATATCTGAATAATGATGATGATAATGTATGTTATTGATATAGAAATTCATCAATGATATTAAATCAGCCAGTGAGATATTGATGTTTTATCATATGTTGGGCAGTCTCAAAACGACCCCCAAGAATGGTACAAGTACGTAGAGGACACTTTGAGCCCTGAAGATGATCTCAATAAAGATCGAAACGTTGGCGCGATAAAGAAAATGTTTTTCTGAAACCCACATCACACCAGATCGCATCTCACGATATCTGAATAATTATCGATTAACGCTCACTAATCTCTACACATTAATAGTAATGTTTCAATTGGACAAGCGGACCATTAAATTGGTGAATTTAATGAATTAAATGAAGTACACTTCACTAAAGCTCTCCGGCGCCAGTTCAGTTGTCAGCGAGGGGCAAACAGATTACACGACATTTGTAAAATGGCAAAAACGAAGTAAAATTTCGAATGTGGGGTTGTGTCCGAGAGGATCGAAGTCACGATAGCTCAGGAGGTTAATTAGCGGAGTATCAAGGCGAAGGTCGTGGGTTCGAATCCCGCTCTTGTAATTCACTTTTTCATCTCAACTAAAATCTTAATTAATTGTATTACATCAATTGATCAAGCGGACCACGAAAACAAGTGAATTTGGGCAGCGGTAGCCGAGTGGTTAAGGCGTCAGATTTTCAGCTTGGGTTCGATCCCCACCGTCGCCTCTGGAATCTTTTTGACGCCTAAGGGGACCGGTGGCCGCAATTAAAAGAAATTGACACGGCACTCATCAATGGAAGGGACGGGACTGGATCTCAGCGACCCTAAATCGAGTCCCAACCCTCTTCAAAAATGAGTTTCTTCGATGGAAGAACACTGGTGCAACGGGGGCTCAAGTTCACTTTGTGTTACGAGCCCTCCCCCAAAAATGGAGCCTGGGTGTAGTACAAATAAGCTGAACAGCTGCAGTGCTCAGGAGGAAAACTGGTAGCCATTGTATACATCCCAGTAAAAAGTGGAAACATATTTTGAATATACTACAATTATCTGTGTATTACATAATAAATATTTTGGTGTCGCTATTGTCATTATTCCCATTCAATGTGTTTTCATGATTTGTATGACAATAATACACATGTAAAACCACAAAATAAAAAATAAATATTCTAAATTAAAAACAAAGGTATGAAGACCTAAATGAAAATTTCATTCTCTGATAGGTGGAACGTGATACGCAAAATTGTATAAGTAACTTTTTTAAGGATTGAAGCTCATATTTCAGTTTTTAATTTACAAAACTGATAGCCCCAGTAAACCCCTCAAGCAAATCTGATTCTGTCGTTTCCACTCGGAACTTTCAGCAATAATTTCCAGTATAGGAATTCAGGTATGAATAAAGAATAAAATTTAACCCTAAAAATCCTTCCAAATACAACGTATTCAATTTTTTCCAAAACAAATCCCATCCTATTTGTTTTAATAATATACCAACTGCGGGCAAGGTTTACCAACTGCACATCGACAAACGATGGATATGTGATCCCCCAGAAACGATTTAATGGACTGGATTAAATGGACTTACAGACTGCCAACATTCCAGTATTCTTCGCACCCGATATTCGACATTCGCTCTTTACCGCACTGACAATGCCATTTCCCATGGCTCAATTTTTTTTCTCGATTTTCTGAATTTTTTCAGCGTGGGAGGAACCAGTAACAAGAAAAATATTATAGTACGTATCTGGTAAGGTTACCTTAAAAACCTAAAATTGTTATAAATTCTATTATTTAATTCTAAAATTAATTCTCAATCTATAGCATACAATAGGTGGTATCTCGACTGTAGTATAACTTGGACGGACATATTCAAACCGAACAGATCGTTCGGACTATTATGCAAAACTTAATTATTCATGAATCGTGTGATGCGGTCTGGTGTGTCGTGGTTTTAGAACAACATTTTCTTTATCGGACCAACGTTTCGTTCTTTATTGAAATCATATTCAGGGCTGAAAGTGTTTGTCTTTTGTGCAATGCCAGTGAGATATTGGTGTTTATCATATGTTGGGCACTCTCAACACGACACCCAACAATGGTACAAGAACATAGAAGACACTTTGAGCCCTGAAAATGATCTCAATAAAGATCGAAACGTTGGCTCCATAATGAAAATATTTTTCTGAAAGCTACATCACACCAGACCGCATCTCACGATATCTGAATAATTATCGATTAACGGTCACTAATCTCTACACATTATATAGTTCACGTCAAAACAACATTGATAAATGAACGTCGCTTTATATTAACAAACCGCATAAAATTTTTTCATTTTCATACGCGAATTATTTTCAAATACCTCTGCTTTTCGCCTGATGGTCTTAAGTCCCTAATCCAAGAAGACCTATCTACCCTCAGCTCGTTGAAAGTAGACTTTCTCAAATTAAGTCCCTCAAAAGTGTATTTGGAGAATATCCCTGTCTCAAATACTTACATCTTATCAGTCATAAACAACCAACTTCTCTCTTTTTATCAAGTCATTATTTTCAAAAACCTAGGGATCGTCCTGGATCCATTCCTATTCTGGAAACCCTCATTTCCTAAATTCCCAGCACTATTTCTCCACCCTCCGTCAATCCCTCTCATGTAAGCAAACTTTCCTTAATTATTATTAGGAAATCGTGAGATGTGGTCTGGTATGATGTAGGTTTCAGAACAACATTTTCTTTGTCGTGCCAACGTTTCGATCTTTATTGAGATCATCTTCAGGGTTCAAGGTGCTCATTCTTGCGTGGCGTGTCGAGAAAGCATTCAAAGATGGCACAATGGCCCAATCATCCAGAAAACAAAGACTCTGAGCACTGAAGATGTTTTTCTGAAACCTACATCACACCAAATTATTTCCGAATAATCATGGATTACCGGTCACTAATCACCACACATTTTCCCAATTAGTACACGCCAGCTCCTGCTCTCCTCCCCTGGGCTACGTCATTTCGATTATTGCTGCTTGGATTACAGTGGACTCACCAGTCAGCTTTTTAACTGATCCGAAAGAATTATGAACTGCTTTCATCGGTTAATATTTACCTCTCCAAAGAGGTCACATGGGCCTAATATATATTGTGGGTTTGATATGGCTGTACCCTTCGTATCGCTAGTCATACTACCTCTATCAAACAATTTCTTCTATTCCTCTTCCTTTATTTATAATTTGTTAACATTTAAGTCTTTTATACACACTCGCAAACTTTCTGATCTTTACCACCCCCTAATGAAAATAATTTAAGTCACATTTTTCTTATCTTTCTTCTTTGACCCCTGAAGATGATCTTAATAAAGATCGAAACGTTGGCCCGATATAGAAAATGATTTTCTGAAAGCAACACCACACCAGAAGGGAACTCTCGAATTCTGAATAATTACGGTAAAAAGTAAGAACCCAACCACTTGAAAGTTTGCAATTATTCATTCATCATAATTTTGTAATTTTCCAATTACCAGTTTTCAGTTTTTACAATAGGATTATTAATAAAAAAATGCCATTTTAAATAATGTAAATTTTAACGTTGTATGATATGGCTATATAGAATTTTGTTTGATATTAATAAAATAAACAGCTTAGAAAATAAGAAATCAAACTGAAAAGAAACCACTCAAAGAATAATTCAAGGAGAAAAAAAAAAAGGTTGCACGTTTGTCGGATTCGAATTCGTAAGACGGTTTTATCCCTTCGGACCGAAAAATATAAGGAACAAATGAAGACAACTCCTCTCAAGACAGACTGACAATAACAAATGCAATAAATCCATGTAATGAGGTGGTAGGAATGTAAACCCCGGGATCTTCCTTATATTGGCACGGCCTGAGAGGCTATTTATTTTATTTCACCGGCTTCCACCCTCCCTTAACATCGCCTTCCCGAGTCTCGAACATAAAATCCCAGGGGTGGATGTCGCCGCCGTTCGGACGTGTGTTAAATACTGAGCCGTGACCAACAACCCATAAACCCACCCTCATAACTCCCCTTTTTTTTCTAGCATGCCCTAACAAATCCACCCATTGTGGTAGTGTCTAGAGAAATTCTTCAAATTGTAAAATCGGTCACTGAATGGAAAATATTTTTGAACTACTCATAGAACGAGCCAGAAACTAAATAGTTGACATTCTCTTAATTTTGTAGTCTTTACCATAAACTTTAAGTGATATAAACTGAAGAGAATTTAATTTATGACGCATCATCAATCTTCTATAACAATGCTATTAGTAAACATACTGACAACTAATTTATTAGAAAAATTATTTATGAAATCAAATTAACTTAGTTTCACTTTTGAACAATATTAGCTCTTGCAAATAAATTCTGCTCAATTCATGATTCTCCATCAACAGACCATTTATTCTTCACAGTCTTCACTCGGGATTATACGCAATTACTTAAACGTACTGTGGCGCCATCTTCAGTGAGAAAGTACCTGTCACGATGCTAGACAAGGGTGCATATGTCATTGATGTTGGTGTTTTAGTATGTGGGCAATCATTAATTCGTTTTTAGTTTTATATGTTTAAATGCTGTTTTTTTTTCTGAATATTGGCGCTTTTGTGTTGCAGTGTTTTAATGGTGTGGAAGTGGTAAGTAATTGTGAGGTTGTTTGTACATTTACAAGTTTTCCGTTTTAAACTTTTCTTTTTTTTTGTTAATCTCTAGGTTGTCGAGTAAGTTTAGTTTTGTTCGCTGTATATTAAACACGGTCTCGTATCTATTACGTATGTTTCATGGTTGAGATATATTAAGAGAGTGAGGTAAGTGTCCCGCCGTTGTCTCTTAAATCTGGGGACACACTTACCGGACGTAACGCTACGCGTCGCAAATCCAGTGTCCAATTTTCCATAAGATTATATTACGGCGGTGCACATCTGCCCGATGCTACGCCACGCTACCCTGCTCTACGCTCTGCGATCCCCACTGTTCATTTTTTGTCGGGTAGCATCGAGTACAGTCGAAGGCAAAAAAACCGGACGCTCATATTTTTATTCAAACTATATGTTTTTTGTTCGAGGGTTCGCAATAGGAGAGATCATATAAACCCTCAGGGTGCCGTTGTTAAAAAAAAAAATAATAAATATGTCGGGTTCGAATGCAGGGCCGGTGGATTCGAACCCGGCACCTTTACCTTACAGTGATGAGCGCAGTGTCAAAGCCTGAACGGCCACCCACGTCCCTAATATATACATATATGTTTTATTGACGGTACATTAATTACAACAAACTTATTTTGATATAAGACGAATTAACCAAGATCAAAAATTCATTTTTTTTAAATTATTTTTTAATGGTTCAGTAGAAAATCGATCAAAACATCAAAATACCATTTTTTGATATAATGGATCTAACTGACAATTTATTACACGGTTTTACTCAAAACGTCACACCGTTTTCGTCGAGTATCCTCAGAACAGGACACCAATATTTTTTGTAGTTTATTTCAATCTAAGTATATGTAATTTCGTCCTTAAATTTTTACAATATTCCTATTTTAATGTAAACTATATTAAGGGGGTCGCAGTGGCAGACTCGTATTCCTTCGTTGTCTGTTAGAGATCCGGTATAAAGCGGTGGAAACCGCGATGCAACGGTATGCGAAGCTACTCGACGCAAATCAACCATGCAACGCTACCCTACTCGACGCCCTGCCTTCCCCACTAACCAGATTTTCGCCGGGTAGCATCGAGTACAGACGAAGCAAAAGAATCGGACACTCATATTTTTATTCAAACTACATGTGTTATTATATTAATTGCGACATATTATTTTAATATAAATCAAATCAGCCGAGATCAAAAATTCATTAATTTCTATTTTTAAATTTTATTTGTTTGTTAGAAAATTGATCAAATCATCGGAATCGTTTTTTTTTGTAAAATTAATTTAACTAACAATTTATTACACGGTTTTGCTAATAATATTTAACTAATACTATTTCATGGTTTTCTAGTAAAATTACACCAATTTTGACGAGTAGCGACAGGTTTAGGACATTCGTACTTTTTGTAGTGCATTTCAGACTAATTGTATGTAATTTTGTTGAAAAATTACAACATTCCTATTTTAACGTAATACAAATTAAACGAGATCAAAAATACACAATTTTTATATAAAAAATATTTAATTATGATGTTTAGGAAGAAAATTGATAAAAAAATCGGAATAACTAATAATAGATGTGCACACCCTACCAAAATGGGTCAAGGCGTCGAGTAGCATCGGGTACCGTCGGGTAGCGTTGCGTCGGATAAGTGTGTCCCCAGCGAGTAGCTCTTTGACTCTATTCTTTAATTCTTTCCAGTCCGTCCAATGATTTTGCCCGCATTGACTTGTGACAATGTTGTTTAACTGGTAAATTATGACTATGTTTCTATTTCGTAGTTTTCCTTTGTTACTGAAGGTCCTTAGCGCTATTTTCGGTCCGAGTTTGCTGAAACAAGTTCGTCAGTCTGTTGGTTTTATGTAAGTGAATATTGTCTATTTTTGTTTAGTTTTTTTGAGGTTTTTTAAGTAGTTTCTACATGGTATTTGTTTTGTATCTGTACTTTTCGTTTTTTCCTTAAATTCTCTTAAATTGATTCTTCACCTATCACACCAATCATAGCTGGCGTTGCACAAGGAAATATCCTAGGCCCAATTGTCTATACCATCTACACTGCTGACATCCGCACACATTCAAAGACACAAATCACAACCTACGCGGACGCCACCGCAATCATATCAACATACTCCAATCCTATCCTAGCAACAAAAGCACTCCATCAAAACCTGAATCTTATTACCAACTGGTGCAATCTGTCGGATCAGATTAAACGTACAAAAAAGCCAACACGTTAAATTTACGCTGTGCACATTTACAACAAAACAATGCCACTATCGAACCAAGTCCGCTACCTTGGACTTTACTTAGATAGTAGACTTACTTAGAACCTTCATACACGATTAAAATGGCAAGAACTTAACAAAAGATACGGACTACTCAAACACCTTTGAACAACTAACCACTTACAAAACACTCATCATACCTATTTGGACCTACGCAGTCCAGCTGTGGGGTTCGTCCAAATCATCCAATATCCAACGAATCCAGTCTTTTCAATCTAAATTTCTCCGCCGTATCCTCAATACTCCTTTCTACGTCACAAATCAAACGATCCATAAAAAAACCCTTTCGCGAAAGATCTTATCGAAACACGCTTCTTCACTTTTCACTCTAAACTATCCCTCCACCTTAACACACTAGCCCTAACTCTTTCCTCAACGTCACACCCTTACAATCCTCCGCGCCGTTTAAAACGCCGATGGCCTCATGACCTAGCTAACCCACCGAATTAACTTTTACTCCTCCCTCCAATTAAACAAAAGTTTGTTTCTCTCCCCACTGCCTCCTGGTCTGACAGGTCTGTCAGATTTGTTTATAACTAACTATTTGCTCAATGTATATTATGTACAGATAGCAATAAATGAAATAAATATCTTTTAAAAAAATTCTGAGCGCATTCATTAATCAAACCACTGCATAACCTATTTAATTTTGCTCTAAAGAAGAATTTCGCAAATGCTTAAAAACCAGATACATTGTTCCTTTATACAAGGACGAGCCTTGTATCTACTCAATCTACAATCGGTAAGCTTTCGGAATCTGTTGTATTGGATGTACGTTCTCCTTCTATCCGACCCCTAATGTCTGATGAACAACTTGAATTTCTCAAAGGCGTATTATCTGTTTCCAATCTCCCTTATAACTGTTCCAACTTCAAATCAAAATCGCAAGTTGATGTAAAAGTATCACATATAAAAAATAGATGTTTCAATTTATTGCCTCTCTTATTTAACCTTTCTATAATCAGAAAGAAATGATGAATCATACAAAAAATAAATCGCAAATAAAAAATATTGCTCGCGATAAAATCACTTCAATTTTTAAACAATGTCAATATTTTAGAAGAAAGACATACATAATAATGAAGAAAGAGTACATAATAATACTATTAGAGAAGTTTTACACTTCCTATTCCTCCCACTAATTAAACTCTCCCTATTTCAGGGAGTGTTCGTACGTGCTTCCAAAGAAATACTACGCCAGGAGATTATATATTCTCCTCAGGATGAAGATATTTACGAACATTAAATTTCAACTACACATCTTTATAGCGTTTGACAATGTTTCGAAACTAATAAGAAAAAATTGGATGTTAAATTTTAAAATTAAATTTTCATAGCTTACAATACGACGATGGGGATGGTGTGTCACGGATTTGGACGTTTGAACCAAACTTTTTTTCGGTGATTTTATTACTCCCAATAATAGGTCATATATTCGCCACTTATTGTGAATAGGTTCTGGTTTCGAAAGTTGAAATTTACCGATTTTTTAAAAAAAAATTATTTCGGCCTTCTACTTGCTCAAATCAATTGTTTGATTATATCATTTTTAATCATTTTTTCTTTAGATTGCACTGGAAATATGGTAAAAGCTACCAAATTTAATAATAACCAAAAATTCATTGGTTTTTAGTTGAGATAAAAAAAGACATTGCCAGGAGTGGATCGGGATCGCGATAGCTCAAGTGTTCGATCAGCGGCGTATCTAACATTTCGGGCGTTCACAATTATGTAAAGATTTAGAAAGTAGTGAAGGACTTTTACCGGGTTTCTATATTTTTCCAAGACACGGTTTTTTTTTTAAATCAAAGTTCTTTATTTCCTTGTTTCTCTTCCTTTCCTATCTTCCGTAGATGCCCCTGAGAACTTTACGCTCAAAGATCAATAGTCGTCATTTTTTAGAAAGCGGTCCAAGTTTATGAACCTAAGTCCTACATTACGAACGGACGGTTTAAAGCTTATGGGGGGATACTTTTGTACAATACTTTTGTATTAAATCTAGTGTCGTTGTAGGCCAGAATAATATTTATTAGTTGAAAGGAAACATCGTTTTTTTGTCCTGGAGGTTTTTCTGAATGATAAAGGTCAACAGAAAATTTCTATAAATTCTTTGTAATGTCGCAGTAATATACTTATCTGCACAAGATGGTTGCATCTTTATTTCTAATTTTTCAGCGAGCCTTTCCTGTTCAAAAACTTATCTCTGTCTATTCACTGGTCTGTCCGATGAAAACTTTTTTCCTGATCTTATTAATCTAATTGCATCCATTCATTCAACTGCGAATATTTATTAGACCGCACCTGGCGCGTGGCCTGCCGAATTTATAGCGCAGTAAAGCAAAGCTGCTTGCGTATTTTTATAATTGGCGTGGTTATTTTAAAATGTAAAACGTACAATTGAAATTTTACGTTCTTCTTCTTTTCGTGGAATCAGGATGGAGTATTATTCGACTCTGTATGAATATGTAACAAATCGATGGTGCCCCAATATTGCTTGGACGTTAAATGCAAATGTCTATTTACTTTCTTCAAAACGGTCCAATTCGGTAGGTGAAATTGCCCGCTGAAAATTTGATTTCCAATTGTCATTTTCCCTTTTTTCACTCATCTCAGCTATTAACGCTAATATTTTCGACGTTCGACGAATTGTGGAAAAATAATTCATTTATTTCTCATATACATACCTACCTACATACATATATATTTCACAGAACATAATCCAGAGTGAATCCCTCGCATTCAAGTCATTCCTACTTATGAACAATTTGGATATGTTGGATTTGTATATATGGAAATGCTGGATATGTTATTTTTAGTAGCTGGAGACGAATGTCGAGTACCGCTTCGGTAATTAGTTGTCTTGGCTGTCTAGGTAGGAAATTCGGATTCGCTCTCGTTGAAATTTTTTGTGGTTGGCTTGTCGAAAATTGAAAGCGGTTTGGCTATCCATTCAGCATTGTATCTCCTGCTGTTGGGAAGTCAGATTCAGTACTCTTCCCTCGTAAAGAAAGACTTAAGAATATCTTATAAATACGATAATTTTGGTCCATCAACAGGGATCATAAGATAGCCACCTAGCTTTTGTACGGTGATGATAGGAATGTGAACCCTTCCCATATCATCACATAATATTGTGAAAAAGTCTTAACTTCACTGGTCGCGACTTCGTATAATTAATAATTTGAACACACTCATCCAAAACGTTTTTAAAAGAATTTGTCTAAAAGCTAAAGTATGTCTGTGGAGAACGCAATGACTGTTGTTGGAAAATAAAATCGTTCGTTTTCAGTACTCACTGTTTTTAGTTTTCTTTTTTATTTGTTCATACTGCGTTAATTTTTTAATAAATATTTTTTCTCGAAGCTCACCAAAGATCCCCTTGTCAGGATCGGCGCACCACGGTTTGAGAAGCCTCGACCTTGACAAGGGCAAAGACCCGTACACCCAGAGAGAGAGAGAAGAGAGAGAGAAGAAAGAGAGAGAAGAAAGTAAGAGAAAGAGAGAGAGAAAGAGAGAGAGAAAAAAGAGAGAGAAGCGAGAGAGAGACGAGAGAGAGAAGAAAGAGAGAAGAAAGAAAGAGAGAGAAAGAAGAGAGAGAAGAGAAAGAGAGAGAAGAGAGAGAGAAAGAGAGAGAAGAAAGAGAGAAGA
>CM077107.1:23263522-23284372 GCA_039619505.1 Cimex hemipterus
CTATTGTATATTTCATGTATCTCTTGTATATCTCTTGAATACCTCATGTGTATCTCATATATATCTCTTGTATATCTATTATACATATTTTGTATATCTCTTGTATATCTCTTGCATACCTATTGTATATTTCATGTATCTCTTGTTTATCTCTTGAATACCTCATGTGTATCTCATATATATCTCTTGTATATCTCATATATATCTCTTGTATATCTGTTATACATATTTTGTATATCTCTTGTATATCTGTTGCATATCTATTGTATATTTCATGTATCTCTTGTATATCTCTTGAATACCTCATGTGTATCTCATATATATCTCTTGTATATCTCTTGCATATCTATTGTATATTTCATGTATCTCTTGTATATTTCTTGAATACCTCATGTGTATATCATATATATCTCTTGTATATTTCGTGTATCTCTTGTATATCTCTTGTATATCTCTTGTATATCTCATATATATATATATATATATATATATATATATATATATATATATATATCTTGTACTGAATTGAGAATACATATTCTAATGTTATTAATTGCAACTTATCATTTAAATAATAAATTAACAAATCCTAGAACATCAGGATTAATTTTTTTTATATCACAGAAATTTAATAGATCACTTTACCTTACTACAGTTGGTCAGAACGGTTCACTCCTAAAGGTAAAACGCTTCGTTGAAACTTTCAATCAATTTCATTTCTCTTCATCACTGTTTTGAGGATATAAAAAGAATAGTATTGTTTTTCAATTACAATGTTTTGTGTAGTAATTTTTTTTTAAATTATCGAAATATGGCCATTTGTGTATTTATCTTTCTCAAACTCAACGTATTTGTTTTTGTGTGGAGAGAGGGCTACTGAGAGGGAGAGAGAAAAAAAAATATGAGTTATTGAATACATTAGATATTACTACATACATCATGTACTACTTCATTTCTTTTACGGCGCACAGTCCATTAGTGCTGAAAAACCTACAAGCCATGTTGGTTTAGCATAATGGCAGCGCCGTGGAATTTTAGAAGTAAATATATTATTTTTTATTTGCGCCAAGAAAACTCTCTCTCTCTCTCTCTCTCTCTCTCTCTCTCTCTCTCTACTTTTCTATTTGATGTACGCACTTTGTTAGTTTGTGCTCGGATTAACCTAATCCTTATGCATTCGACACACTCCTCCCCATTTCCCTCAATCTAGTCAATCGCCCTGCAGCTTTTCATCAGCACTGGCAAGCTTTATTTTTTTTCTTTTACTCATACCAAACTTCTTTTCCAAAATTTGACCCTTTTGTCGCGTCCTACCTCAATCGTGACTGTTTGGAAGGGTCCATCGGAAGAAGACGATTTCGAAAGCTTTCTTTCAACGGTCGTCGTCTTGGACCAACACCTAATTATTTTCAATTACCTTCTCCTCTCAAAAAGGTGGAAATTTTCATTCCCTTTCCACGCTCCCTTTCTTCAGGTTATTCTTTTATTTGCATTTAAAGTAATTTCCATTTCACATCCCTTTTTCTTGGCTTAACTAGTTTTTACCCCCGGTTTTTATTATTTGCAAATCGTTATCTTTCATTTCCTATAATTTTTTATTGAGGCGCTAAATTTAAATGTTTCTTTTTGTAATCTCTCTCCCTGTCGCTTCAATTTTGAACACATACACGTTCAAATTCATTCACGGCCACACAACATTTTTTATTTAAATAGTTAGTTACTTCCTAAATTAATTCAATTGGGCGATTTCATTGTTTAATCTTAATATATTTTACCCATCGCAGTTTGTTTGTTATCTTGTTTTTCTCTAATTATCGTCATATAAAAATAACGATAGATGAGGAGACGGACATAAAATAGATAGACACTAGATCCAGAGAGAGAGAGAGAGAGAGAGAGAGAGAGAGAGAGAGAGTGCGAGTTAACTAAACACATATTTTATATTTTTAGGATAATTGGGCAAAAAGAGGCTGAATTTGTTTCTTATTTAAACATTGTCACAACCAAATACATGCTGAGAGTTTTTTAAATTAATTGGTTCATAGAAGTGAGTAATTATTATCAGAAAGTTACATCTTAATGGCTGGAGGAAGTTCAAATTTAAATGACGTACTTTGTTAGTCGATACGGTGAAAAAACCACCACGACATGCATGGTTAAAACTTAGCGTTAATAAATAGTTTTTCATTCTACATCTAATGGCAATGCTATGTTGTAGATAAGTCTGATTAAGTACCAAAGCTTTTTGCAGCTGTTCGCCGCGAGTGAAACCGAGATATAGTCCAGAATGTCAAAGCATAAGGATGACTTTTCGAGACCTTCCGGACGAAGTGTTGAAAAGTTGGGAACTTTTACCCGCACACCCCAGCCTCCCACGTTCCACTTCCCAACGAAGACGGGGGAAATCTAATTTTTTATGATAATTATCTCTTAAAACAGATACAGTTTAATTGTTCGCCTGATTCAATTATTAGCGGACGTGCTACAAGTTTCCAAACTAGGCGTGTGCTCGATGGCGTGTTCTGAGAATTCAAAGTTGTGAGAGGGGTTGAAGGAATTGATCAAAGCTTTTGGAATTACACGGAATAACAATGACCGAGTTGTTCGCTATCTGTTGTAAAATTCCTTTCAAGTTTAAGCTGATTTTGGCTTAATTGATCAAACATACCAGCAATAATTGGTAAAATACCTAATAGACACAGTGTCATCAAAACTACTATTTTATTAAATACCTCAGGTTGGTATTACATGTGGGGTGAACTTTCCAACAATAATACCAACAAATGTACCTGTTTGAATCAGCAGTAATGTCAGTTGACCTTATTACGCAGCCATCACAAACGGGCTTTTAACGACCTCATTTCATTATATCTCCAACTGGCGGTAGTTATTCTCACCATTTTATTTAAAACTGTAATACCACTTTCAAAAACAAAATACGATCGGGTTTTATGAATAGCATGGCTAAAAGTGTAAATTCTGCCAGACCTGAAGAAAATATTTGATATTGAGATTATTTTAGTGGATAAAAAAAATTGTTATTCGGCTTAATATGATTTTTAACACAGTCAAACTACTTTGTTACACAACGGACCATGTTAAATTAATCTATACATCGTGAGATGTGGTCCGGTCTGACGTAAGTTCTAGAAAACCATTTTCTTTATCGTGCCAACGTTTCGATCTTTACTGAGATCATCTTCAGTGCCTAGGATTTATAAACGTTGTTTAAACATTACAAATACACAGTCGTATGTACAAAAGAAACAACACCACACATCAATCTGGACAATTTGAAATGTCATTTTAATTAAAAATCAGATGGGATTTTACTGTTCGACCTATTTAATTAACTACGTCGTTTGTAGTAGGTGAAGAGGGTTAATTCAAGCTCTGATCCTTCCCTCTGTCAAATACGAATTACTGTGAAAATGCCATTGCAACTTCCTTTAGCTGGAATTGATCAATTTGGACAAGAGTAGTTGCAAGGGCGGAGTGTAAGATAATTACGACGTATAATGTGCCTTGCCTGAGAAGGTCTCTGTTTGGATTGTTCCTAATTGGATGGGAACTCTTGATGAACGGAATCCAATCTACGGAATAAATTGTAAATATGTATTAAACTACGTAGAAACGTTTAATATAAATTAATAAATATGCCTGCATTGTTCAAAGAAAAAGGAATTTTGTTTTCAATAAAACGGAAATATTACTAAAACGATAATGAATTCGTGAGATAGAATTTTAGTATAACAAAATACCTGTTTGTTTAATTAAATTGAGGAAAAGAGCGCGCAGAGTTATGTACAAATGTGACAGATCTGTCAGACCGAGGGGACAGTGGGGTGAGAAACATACAAGTCCTGGGACTTTAATTAATAGAAAGTCGTGAGGCCATCGTCGTTTTATTCGGAAGGGTTTACGCTGGGACGTTGGGAAAAGGTTGGTTACGGCGAAAGGACAATGTAGAGTAAAAACTGAGGAAGAATTGGATTGTTGGACAAACACCTTTATGGATTCAAAGTAAGTTCGAGTTCAGGGATGTGTCATAAAAAAAAGTTAATTTTGTAACTTATGCTAAGCTTTCAACCTTCATTGAGGCCTTCATCCGGGGGGAGGGGGCTTATTATCTTTCTGCAAGTATTTCTATTCACCATATGCAACACAAAACTTCCTTTAAAACCCTGTCCAAATCTCAACGGTTAACAAGTTGTTTCAGGTTTTGTGTGTTTTTTTAATTTGTCAACTTAGGTCCAATGAATTGCTTATAAATGTGTAGGATTACTGACCGTAAATCAAATCTACCATTGAAACGGGTTTTTTGCAGAAAATTTAACGATCGTTCAGGAGGCACAAACCAGATTTTTGTACAGTCAGTAATTCTGAAGTTTATAAGCAATGTGTGGTGATTAGTAACTATTAGTCGATGATTATTCAGAAATTGTGAGATGCTGTCTGATGTAATGTAGGTTTCAGGAAAACATTTCCTTTGCCACGTTTCAAGCTTTATAGGGATCATCTTCAGGACTCAAAGTATTTGTCTTCTGTATAATTGTGCAACTTAATATTTATACCTATAGTTTGTTATTTTATATATGCCTAGTTTTGCTCTTAAGCTTTTTATGATATTATGAAATTTATTGGTCATTATTAAGGACAGTTGATAACTAGAATTCTTAGTTCAATTAAGTCAAAATTTGTTTATAATTATTCAGAAATCGTGAGATGCGGTCTGATGTAACGTAGGTTTAGAGACACATTTTCTTTATCGTGTCACGTTTCAAGCTTTACTGAGATCATCTTCAGGACTCAAAGTATTTGTCTTCTGTATAATTGTGTAACTTAATATTTATAGCTATAGTTTGTTATTTTATATATGGCTGGTTTTGCTCTGAAGCTTTTTATCATATTAAGAAATTTATCGATCATCAATTAAGCACAGTTGACAACTAAAATTCTTAGTTCAATTAAGTCAAAATTTCTTTATAATTATTCAGAAATCGTGAGATGCGGTCTGATGTAACGTAGGTTTAGAGACACATTTTCTTTATCGTGCCACGTTTCAAGCTTTACTGAGATCATCTTCAAGACTCAAAGTGTTTGTCTTCTGTATAATTGTGTATCTTAATATTTATACCTATAATTTGTTATTTTATATATGGCTGGTTTTGCTCTGAAGCTTTTTATCATATTAAGAAATTTATCGATCATTAATTAAGCACAGTTGACAACTAAAATTCTTAGTTCAATTAAGTCAAAATTTCTTTATAATTATTCAAAAATCGTGAGATGCGGTCTGATTTGACGTAGGTTTAGAGAAACATTTTCTTTATCGTACCAACGTTTCGATCTTTATTGAGATCATCTTCAGAGCCTGGTTTAAATTTAACAAATACATGTGGGACGTGGAAAAATGTGAAGTGAACAAGAAGTTGATTGAATATAAAAAATATATTTTGTATTGTATAAATTCAACACACATTGCTTATAAACTTTAGAATTACCGACCGTAGAAATATCTGGTTTATGCCTCCTGAAAAAATGTTAAATTTGCTGTAAGGAAACCTTTTGAATGGCGGATTTGAAGAAACAATTCTGTAAAAACAAAAATGTTAAAATATGATTTTTTTAAAAGTTGGATTGGTAACTTTTAATAACTCCAAACTTTGGGAGTTTTAAAAATTCGCTCAAAAGTTGTCCATTCAATTAGCTTCCAGGGGTATACCCATCTTTTTGGATTGCGCTTCTGGAAGGCCTACAATTTTTACATATTGTGAAAAAAAAACTGTTGTTGATGAAGGGGGCACGTGCAATGTTTCCAGGAAAGATTCAATTCAATCAGTTTGCTTTGTGTTATCAGCCGTCATCTTCCTTAAGTTGGTGATTTAAATTATGTCCTTGTTTCCTAATGCATATCTTTCTGATATTCATTTCATTTCCGGTTCCTGGAACGGTAATGCTTTTGCTGCGGCGGGAGAATACCAAGTTCGTATTCCAGGTTGAGACGTTGAAGCAACTTCCAACGATTCATCAGAGGTTCAGGTGAAGCTCGTTCTTTCATCTTGCACGTGGGACCAAAATTTGGAATAATTTACTTTTACTATGCGACGAGTATTATATCAATTTTTGTCTGAAAATTATCGTGTTCCTTATATTAAATTTTTGACATTATTAATTATTAAATTTTTTTTAACAAGGGTTCGCCAGGCGAGGTCATATAAACCGTCAGGGTGCCGGTATTTTTGAGGGGGGGGGGCAGCTGTATTCGACTCGGGACTTTCACTTTACAGTGGTGAGCGCCGCGTCAAAGACTAAACCTTGCGGCCACCGACGCTCCATATTAACATTGTTATTTTGCTTTTGGAGCCCAGATGAAGTCCTCAATAAAAATTAAAGCTTGACATAAATTACAAAACTTACTTGGTTTTGATGACCATCCCTGATCTCGAAATTACTACAGTTCTGAACTTCATATTATATGATTGGTGAAGTAGAAGGTGGCGCTGAGAATATGGCGGAAAACGTGGCGTTAAAATGAGTTGGAAAAGGGTCATGAGCAAGACAAATAAATTACGGCAACTTTACTCCAACGGAAGCATGATTCTGGTACCGCCGACCAAGAATACCTCAATTCCCGATAATACACCAAATTATTTCCTGTACTTGGAACTGAGACGTAATCCCGTTTTCGTATAAAGATGTCTCCTCGCAAGAAGCATATAGTATAAAACACAGGGTGTAGTTAAAAAGTGTAATGTTTAATGGATTCATGAATATACAGTTTTCTACTGTTACAATTACGGCTCCAAAACTGACATGCGTTCCCGGACTCATGGTCTGGCTGACATGAGGATTTTAATGTCCGTACCTAGGCTGTGAGCCCATACCGGACAAACCGATTCTCAAAATGCAAGCTGACGCACCGTCGTCGAAACAACGATATAGAGGTTTCGCACCGCCTCGCTTACACCTCGCCAAAACGGGTAAATGCCGCACGCAAGGCCGATTGACCGACATACATCGGCCAACCAACCCGCGTACTCCCTAGATAGAGAAGGCGCACTCCACCTCTCTGAGTATAGAGGCTTCCCTAGCGTAGAAACTTCCAGGAAACGCCCCGGCAACGGTTTCGGATTTAAGTGAGATTGCTACCCACCCCCTAGGTGAGCATTGTCTACGGTCAAAGGTCTCAGCCAACGATTCGCCCACACCGGTCACACGCATTCGAGGGACGCCATAGGCCAAGCCTAGGTGGTCCGATCCTTCGCTTCCCCTAGGGTACATAGCCGCGCAAACACACGCAGGCATGAAAACCGCCGATTCACTACCGGCACCAAGCGCTCGTCTACGCAATCGAGGGGGTAAGACATGATCATCACATCGTCAACGCTTACATGTGTTCTCCCGACCCACTATCCCCGCGAACGGGTCACGTCGGTCATGCGCAACTCACGAAGGTCACCGGCACAAGACAGCCTCTGCCTAAGTTCCCGCCAGGGGCGTCACCACGACCAACCACGAATCCAACCGCAAGTGTGACTGGGCCGAATTTTGGAAACATTAGACACCCCGTGGTACAGATGGTCATACGCCCTCCCCCGTCTGTACAGACAGGATCTTGCGCACTGACCCCTCCGTGCCTCTGATAAGGCACCTGCCGCCCGCGCCGACCCTAGGCCGACGCGAGTACAGCTTGTGCTTTAGAGAGGGCGCCACGTTCTCTGGGCTGCACCATTATTTTGTGCCCGGAAACCCCCCTTGCAACCAAGGGTTGGGAATCACAGGAAAGAATGAAGCTTCTCCAAAACTGACAAGGGCAGGGCGGCGGTGTACCCAAAGAGTGAACTTATACAACAGCTTTCAGTCTGAAAAGACACTGCGCCAGAGAAATAAAATGGCTGTGAATTCCCGGAAGATAGCCATCTTCTCTGACAGTCAGGCTGCATTAAATGCCTAGTGCGAGACAAACACAAAGATTGTTGGGTACGGCATGCAGGTTCTGACTGAAGTCCTGACCTAACCCGGGCATAGGTCCCTGGGCATTCTGGGATAAAAGCAATGGAAAGGTTGACATGCTGACTAAAGATGAAGCCAATATGGACTCGCTAGCTCTCGAAACCTACCAACGAGTATACGCCTTAAAATAAACCTCTCGTATATATATATATATATATATATATATATATATATGTGTGTGTGTGTGTGTGTGTGTGTGTGTGTGTATGTGGGTGTGTGTGCGCGCGTGTGTGTGAGTGTGTGTGTGTGAAACACGAATAGATTCATAGTAGGGAATTACTTACTGCAAGGCAACCGAACCAGGATTCATGTTGGATTCCTGACAGGACACTGGTACTTAAAAAAAACAGGATAGGACTACAGACAGAAGAAACACCGAGCAGATACTGCCAGGTAGAAGGGGCGACCATAGAACACATTTTATATTTTTTTGAAGATCTATCCTGTGCCGGTTCTTGAACAAATGGGAGTTGGGCAACCTTTGTAACCTCTAACAAGAGTTGACCGCTCTTTTTGAAGAAAGAGATTCTGTTTCGCAAAAAAAAAAAAATCCAATCGTAGTTTGATCCCAAGAGAAGTTTTTGAATTTGTTTTCCAAAATAATGCAGGATTTCGTATTTTTAGTTCCATATGTATATTTTTTTATTAAATTAATTTTGGATAAAATCTTTACGATTACTTGATTTTTTCGTTTATAAAAAAGTTATAAAAGTAAAAAAATATTATTGTAAATAAAATCAGTAAATACTTCTTCAACGTTGTACAGTAGTGTATTTAGATCTTACCAGTTAAAGTCATGGATTTTTACAAAAAAAAAAAAAAAAATCTGCTTCTATTTTAAAACAATGTATGGATTTTGAATAAAACCTCAGTAAATTACAATCCTTTAACCATGCTGTCTTTATTTTCAAAAACAGAAAAAAAAAACGCTGTACTGTAATTAGATTCTCATCGTACTCTCTGTTTTAAGAAAAAATACTTGAAGACCAGGTTCGAGAGTGAAAGTAATAAGTTGTAGTGTATTAAATGAGGTAACTTTACCGTGATTGGATGTCGAAAAAGCGTTGGGAGTACTATCTCGGAAGTTCAGATCCTCTACTTTACCGTTTTCGGCTTGAAAAACTGGTTAGAGAGTTGGATCCCTTTTCATGTATCATGTAATGGGCACGGTGTCCAACGCTTTACGCACGAATAACGCCCTCCCAGCATTCTGAAAAGGGTTTGAGTGATTAATGATTAATTTGCGCTGAAACAGTTTATAAAAAGTACGCCCTGACAAAAAAGAGATGTAAGAATAAATCTTTTTAGGACGTAATTTAAATGCGGATTGATGAATAAGAACCGTACGGGATATAAATACATAAACAATAAGTTTAGTCTAATTTTCGTATAAAAAATTACTTATATATATCTGATTTATTGAACTTGTTCAATTAATTAATTTGTAAATTTTCTCTATGCCTTTCGTTGGTGAGGTTCCTGCCCTCTCATCTGTTCCTGTTGATATCAGGCCTTACAATATTACAGAAATTGCGTGATGGGATAGTAATGTAGCAAAACTTAGTTGGGCAACAGATGGTTAGTTGCCATACATGAGAAAACTTGGAAGAAACATTACTTTTTTAATTATTTAGAAATCGTGGGATGCGGTCTGGTGTGACGTAGGTTTCAGAAAAAAAATTTCTTTATCCAGCCACGTTTCGAGTTTTGTTGAGATCATCTTCAGCGCTCACGATGTTTGTTAATTTTACTATTCTTACTTGTCGTGGCACTCTTAACACGAAACGCAAAAATGGCAAAATTACGCAGAAAACAAACACTTTGAGCCCTGAAGATGATCTCGCTTAAGCTCGAAATATAGGCAGAATAAAGAAAATGTTCACACGAACACGGAATATTTAGTATACTATACATTAACAGTCACTAACCATCAAACATTAGTTTTTTAATTGTTCAATTGATTCATGTCTAGAAGGTTGTTGACTAAGTAAAATTGACAGATGGACAATGGCAAACGCTGTGAAAAGTCTGGCCTATGAAATAACCTGAAAATGCCCCAAAAAAAATTAAGTCAATATTTCAAATAATTTCCTAGTTGCATTGGTCAAGCGGACCAATAAATATCATTCAATTAATTGAGGTTTCTCGTTGAAATGAAAGAAAGCCCATGGCTCGAGCGCGATTCGAACCCACGATCTTTGCCTCGAGACCCCGCTGTTCTACCACTTGAGCTATCTTGACCTCTGTATTATAAATAATAGTAAATAATATTTTAAACTCCACCGACTTCTAATTAAAGGAATTATATTTATGTTGATAAATGAGTTGGCATATCGAATAATTGTAACTATCGTAAAATTGACCGTAATTATGTTATAGATGTATGTTAGCAAAGGTCAAACAATTCGGGAAAAATTGGTGGAGTGAGATGGGAAACCATATGCGTCCATGTATGAGCAAACCGGTTCATAAAAATATGCCATTTATATATGAAAAAGTAGTCTTGAGATCTTGGTACAATGGAATCATAAAAATAACATAATAAAGTTGTGCTGTGAAGGGTCTAACCGATAAAATAACCGGAATGTACACCCAAACTAAATTAGGTCAACATTACAAATAATTAATTTGAATTAATTAATCTTATTTTTGTAACGTTTTGATTGAACATTGTGTTGGTTGAAGTTGGTCACAATATCTCAACAGCGACGTATTGAGCGGAAGGTCGCGGGTTCGAATCCCGTTCGTGAAACAATCTTTCTATTTTCAACCCAAACCTTAAATAAAAAAATTAATTAATCGAAAGAAATAATTTGGTCAATACACCACTAAATATAACAGAATATAAATGATAGTTGGTTGTATTTGAAATTACACTGAATAAAAAATATATATTGGCGATAAATAAGTAGGTACATCAGATGATATCAATACATTGCAAAGAATTGAAAAATAGCAAAAAGGAAGGAAAATTGAAAAGATGTGGTTAAGAAGGGATGTTGGTGTCCGAGTGGATCGTGGTGACGACAGTTCAAGTGGTAGAGCAGCGGCGTATCTTAGTCAAAGATCGTGGGTTCGAATCCCGCTCATACCATTGACTTTTTTATCTCAACTAAAAACCTTAATTAATTGTTATTCAGAAAAGGTTGCTGGGGCAAGATGTGTTAATTACGCTTTATCATATATTAGCAAAAGTTGTCGTAAAAACGTGCCATTTATTTACGAAAATGTACTCTTGAGATCTTGGTGGATTGGAATCAGAAAAAACCATAATGATGACGTCCTGCGACAAATATGAAAAATGAAAAAACAGAAAATTTCATCTAAACTAAGGTCAATTTTATAAATAATAATTATTGGCATTTGAAATCATCATAAAAATATGGTGAAAAATTAAAGGATGAGATACCATCGCCATTTAAACAATCACAGATCAAAAATTATACATGTAGCGCTTGTAATATTTGAGTCGTTATAATTGTTTATAATATGTTTATTTCATGCTAACCGGTTTTATGGATAGATTTTTTCAGCGAGATTTTAATTGATATCTGGAATTTCAAGGCGATTTTAAATTCATATCTACTGCGGCCGTTCTCAAAAGGATGTCGTTTCCAGGTGAAAGAAGAGAAAAAAATAGAAACTCATTTCCTCATTTTCCGAGGTTTATTGTTCGTGCCATTTCTGGGCGACCGACCCGTATGCCATGGAAAGAGGCAATTTGCCGCCAGTGGACATGGGTTCGCACATGATTACAGCTACCTGTGCCTTTGCTTTCTTCATTAGCTATTCATTCGCTTTTCCCTCCGGCCGATTGGACCCGGCCGAAAAATTCCGCCGGTGTTTTTTGACTCTTTGAAGAACAAAAGGTCGTGGTTGTCTTTTTCGATGAGCTTTGTATAAATCCGAACAACTCTTCATAACGCATTTCCATATTGTCTTTCCAAAAATAATTTATTTGAATTTTTATGCTTTTGAACATTATTTTAATTTTAATGCGCATTTTTAAAACAATTTGGTTCATGTTTTCCCACTCGGGTCGCAATGTCATTTAAAATGAAGGTATTGAGGTTCTTTAGCACAATTTGGAAAATATGCTTCTTCAGTGAAGTTACATACAGAAGGCCATATCATCATAGGCTGACGACATGTCGACTTCTCCGCTTGCCAGAGAGGAGGGATTAACATTATGCACTTAACCAGTTCGCGCGTAAAGGGATCCCAAAAAATTGTCGAAATGCTTTGGCCAATTCTTCCATGCAATCCTTAGATAGAAACGACAACTCTATTTCTGGGTATAGGAGCTCCGACTGCGGTTTCAATTTTAGTGAAATCCCTAACCACACCCTAGACGGTACCATGCCTTCCGTAAAGGCAACCAAAACGGCCGCAACCGAAAAACATCCACCCGGCACACCGTTCACCACGCATTCGAGGTGCCCCGTCGGAGTAGTCTTAGCTCCTCGATGACCGCATGCTACGTTAGTCCGATCGCTCCTATTCTCACGAGGTCCGGAGATTCAAGTACTCTGGTCCACGGCCACAAATGAAGCACAACCTTTTCTCAAGGTACCCTTTAGGGGTCTCACCACTAGGTCACTGAGAATCCTTACCCATGCAGCTCGGCTGAACTTAGAACGAAACTTTGCTGCCCAGAAGCTCAGATAGTTGTGCACCCTCCCCTGTCCGGATATATAGACAGGATTGATACCCTAAACCGCGTGTGCGTCTGATGCAGCACCCGCCGTCCGAGGTTAGCTCGCACTCTATTAACTCCCTTATCGCATCTCCACGGACTGCTAGGTAGGCGTATTTTTAGCATCCTTGCACGTTGTATGTTTGTTTGGTCCTATCGTCCAAATGTATGCAGAGGATCCATAAGGTGATCTTGCGCAACAAAAAACTCGTTCAGCTTGTGCTTAAGAGGGTGTGTCAATTTCCCAAGGAAACTGGAAAACCCTCCTTGCAACTAATGGTTGGTAACGGTCAGCTGGAGTCTCCTACCCACTGCACAGTCCCAGGAATTGGATTGAGAAGGGAAACTCCTAACTACTAAACTAAAACTACTCCTTCGATGTTACCACATTTTAAAACACGGCGAAAATGATCCCCCTTCCTCTGCGATCTCATTGAAATCCTCCAAAAGGCAATTACCTCGCCAAGCAGAGTAGTCGCCAAAGGCTCACAAGATCATCTTATGTAACCACCCGTACTTAGTCCAATCTCCACCTTCTAGACCTCTTGCTATTTCTTCGAACAAGAATCCTACTAAGGGCATTTCGTATTTCGTAAGAGCGGCACACCCCCTTTTTGCGCTTGTATCACACCTCCAAGTTATACCCACATTGTGCCACTTCCTGAGCCGGCTGTTCCCAGGGTTCCAGTCCAGTTCCCTTTTCTATAATTATAATATTTTATACAGAACTTTTATACTATCTGATAGTAAGATAAAGTTTTTTTTAAATTTAATGTTTTATTCTTTGCCCATCTACCTCCCCGCCATTCATGATCGAAAAGTTCATGGAATGTCTGCTTCCCGTTGGGTGACCACCAGCTTATTAGAAATTAAATTTATAGGTCATTGCTACTTTATTTAACGAGCCCAGGGTTGTTTCCATTCTTCTTGTTCCGTATTTGAAATTAATATTTTTAAATTCATTCGGTAAACAGGTTGAGACGCGTCCTGGGGGAGAGGTCTTCTGGCGGATTCTTTGGTTGCTGAATCTGCTTCATGTAATGGTATGACTTTTGCTATAGGTAGAAATCTACATTTTTGAATTTGTTTATTAAATATAGCAGTTAAATTTGATTTTTGTTCATTATTCTATTAATATATGAAAACAGATGAAAATTATTACAATAAATACACAGAGAATTATTGTTATCTGTATGAAGCAAAAGGAAGAAAGTTGTTTTCCAGTTTGGCATTAAGAAAAATAAATATTTTATTATCGAAGGATGCAATCCTTCTTCCTTAGGTGAAAGTATCAGCAGTCTGCCAAACGGGGGAACGAATTTATAGGAAAGTTTTCTTCATATGAGAAAGAACTTCGAACTGCAACATGAAAAACTATTAAGACTTTTTACACAGGCAAGGGTATTTTTCCATTTACAGAAGCTTGTCTGAAACAAAAAGAAAAAAAATCACATTGAATTTAAGAGGCATTGTTTATGTCTGCTTTCATTTTGTTGTAACTTTTCATATTTCCTTATACTTTTTGAATGAAATTGTTTATTTTATTGTTCATTTACAATTTTATTCATTAGCTACTTCTGTCAGTTTGTATAATCAAAAAACAACATTAAAAGTGTTATTTTTTTATTTATGTAAAAAACTTTTTTTTTTAAATAATTTGTTGCACATTACAACTCCTTTGAAGTATGTAATAAGTAACTGTGAGGACGGTAATTAAAACAAAACAAAATTAAAACCAAGAGTGGAGAAAACACCCATTGGTATTACTCCAATGTTACAATAATGTTGTGTGTTCAATCGATTCGTGTGTCATTATCACTTTCACTGTTATCACCATCACTTCGTAGAAGATCTCGCGGCCATTGCCTCTTCAGTCGGCGAGGTGGGTTTGAGGGGATTCGTCGGGATGCGAGGTTTCTGATGTGTTGATTTACGTTAGTTGGGAGGTTTTTATGAAATTGACGGTAGAAATGTGTATGTGTAGGGAGAGAGTATCTCGTACTAATTGCCTTCCGGGTCTGGCTGAAGAAAGCGCTAGTGAGGAGTGGAGAGAGGTGTTTTTTGACCATTATTTTTAAGTGAGTTTTAATGATGGACGTCTAAGACGAACGTCGCATGCTGTATGACTTATTAATAAAGGGTTTATTTGGCAAGCAGTGCGTACCAATTAGTTACTCTCCCACAAAATGTGGGGGCCGCGATAATTAGAGGCAGCAACTTTGTGTATGCGTGAGAAAATGACAAAAACCAAGAGAACCACATGAGGCGGCGGAAAGGAAGTTGCGTTTACAGAGGAAGCCAAGGAGCCCCTGGATCCTGTACATCCGAGGAACCTCGACCAAAACGACGACACGTACTACGATATGAACAACACACGATACACCCAAAAGGTCAGGATTTCCACGATCACCTTCAGGGACGTCCAAGAGTCTTTGGACACGCGGAGACGACGAATCAAAAAACGTGATCCATTGGATTCAGGAGTTGGAAGATATGGCGAGCATATGCATGTGGGATGATATTCAGAAAGTTATCTATGCCAGAAGGTTACTGAAAGGTTCAACTAAACTATATGAGTTTGAATGGTAGACCTCTAAGACATCCCAAACAAAAACTACAGTCATTTTATATTTCTATCTATTCTATTCTTATTCAATAGATTAATGAATTTTTTTTCATCATTATTTAGCTAATACTTTAGTTCCTAAAACTCTTGAGAGGCAGTGCTGTTTCGATGTTGTCTCAGAAGGATGTTTCATGTGATATGTTCCCATAAATTTAAACTTGTTTGGTTTTTCACCTCACTGACACTGTTTCCTCCTCTGACTTTTCTTATTTGACCAGCGGAACTAATTTCACTTCACGGACTTCACAGAAATCTCACAGACCCCAAATGATAGACAGCAAATGCTGAAATGCGTCTAAACAAACCCAACCCAGTTTGAAGACATATACGAACAGTTTTTATTATTTGTTCGATCGTTATTGTTAGGCGGAAATTAACTTATAGATAACAATATTTATCCCGTTTGAATCGAACATCTATGAATACTAAATATACTATACATTTTTGGAAAGTAAGCTATTTCAGTAATAACAACAGCATCAAGTTACACAAAGAAATAGCCGCCTAAATACGTGAATGGATATTTTTTGATAGCATACAATTAATTTGAACAAACAAGGCTAATTTTCTATGCCTCGGAGAATTCATGAAGTCGGTGGAAGAGTGTACAAGAAAAATACGCTCAGAATAAGTACGTTTTTCATGAATAACTTATCATAAAATTATACCGAAGAAAAGGACCAATTAAAGAGAATTATGGTGTATAATTTTCCGCCAAGTATATCTTTGATATCTCCAGAGACTTAGGTATTCTTTACAACTTTAAGTTTCTTTCGGAAATATGGGAATGTATTGGGGAATTTTATATATTCGCTTGTAAAATTCGGTATGGCAAGACGATAACGAACAGGGTATTGTTCATTTGCTACTCTTCTTACTGTACTCTAGGCTAAGGTATAGTTAATATAATAAAATAATGATATAACAATCCTTTCTCTGGTTAAATCGCAATCATAGAACCAAAAAATGGAAACGTAAACAAAGTATGTAAATGTTTTTTTTTTTAAATTAATTAAGGTTTTTAGTTGAGATGAAAAAAGTCAATGGCACGAGCGGGATTCGAACCCACGATCTTCGGCTAGATACGCCGCTGCTCTACCACTTGAGCTTTTTTGACCTCGATCCACTCGGACATCAACTTCCTATCTCAACCCCACCTTTGGGTTTTCCCTCCGTTTTGCCGTTTTTCAAATGTATGGTCATCGGATTGGATTCTGGGCGATAAATGACCGACATTTGAAAAACGGAAAAAAGGAGGGAAAATAACTAACCTAGTTGAAGAAAGATGGGGTATTCCATCAAGAACCTATCTCTACGCTTTCACGCTTATAAATACATCCACACGTGACACACGCTAGGAAATCAAAAATATCATGTCTATATACAATACAATTAATTAAGGTTTTTAGTTGAGATAAAAAAGTCATTGGCACGAGCGGGATTCGAACCCACGATCTTCGGCTAGATACGCAGCTGCTCTAACACTTGAGCTATCGTGATCTCGATCCACTCGGAATTCAACTTCCTATCTCAACCCCACCCCATGAGTTTTCCCTCCTTTTGCCATATTTTAAATGTCGTGGAATCGGTTTAGATTCTCGACAATTGAAGTGGCTCAAGTGGTCGACCAGCGGCCTATCTAACCGAAGATCGTGGGTTCGAATCCCGCTCGTGCCAATGACTTTTTTTCATGTCAACTAAATCCTTAATTGATTATAATATATCTATAGGTCAAGCGGACCACTAAATTAGTGAAGTTAGTTTTATATGTCAAAAAATCACTTCAATACACTACACAAATCATCAACTTATTATATTTTATAAGGAAAAACAGTAGTCCTTGTATAAATCATAAAAATAGAACAGTTTCATACAAATTGAGCTTTGCAAGTGTATGAACAAATTACGTTTCTGAATAGAGACTGAAATAAACATTACAAATAAGTTATTTTTCCAACAGTTTGAACATATTTTGCAGGATGTTGGTCGATCATTTTAATCAAATCTCACCTGGGTTCGGAGATATTTTCTATGTTGGTTTTTAAGATTGGAAACGGTATCCAAGGAGAAAATGCCTGAGGCTGAAGCAATCAAGTCGGCCGTCAGGGTCAGCGGTGGCAGTTCTTCAATTCTTCAAAATTGCCCCGACCTGATAACACCAAGGAATATTGTAACTCAAGACTCCCCGTTTCATTCTATACAAACACTTGTTAAACTTCGGATGATAAATTAAAGAAAAACGTGATATTTTCTTATAGCAAAAAAAAAAAAAAAAAAATTAGGATTGCATAGTGTGCGAGCAAGGGCGACCCAACTCAATTGAAGGTAATCCCTCACATTCCGAAACTGGACGGAGAGCTTTAGTGAAGTGTACTTCATTTTAAATAATTAATTCATTTTTTTCGTGGTCCGCTCGAGCAATTAATTTATCACAATTAATTACGGTTTTTAGTTGAGATGAAAAAAAGTTAATGACACGAGAGGGATTCGAACACACGACCTTCGGCTAGATACGCCGCTGCTCTACCACCTGAGCAACTTTTTTCATCTGGCCGAAGGTCGTGGGTTTGAATCCCTCTCGTGCCATTAACTTTTTTTCTCCTCAACTAAAAACCGTAATTAATTGGGATATATTAATTGGTCGAGGGGACCACGAAAATAGTGAATTAAAAATAGACAATATTATAAGTATTGAAAACAAATTATTTTAATAAAACCAAAGAGAAAAAAAAAAGCTTAAATTGTCTAAAGCGAGAAAAACAACAACTCACGGGTGAGGTTACAAAAACAAATGCTGAGAAATCGACACGCACAATAAAAACGGTCGCGAATAAACTGTGGACGTAACTCGTATACAAAGTCTTCAAATTTAAGGAGCAAGCAGTTGCGGAACTGCCTCATACACGTTCGGTAGCGAAGAAGAATCTGTCGTCAAGCGCGTCTCCAACAACAAAACCCGCCAATTCACTGCCTTTTAGGTGCGCGACGTATAAATCACAAAAAATCACTTCACAACAATAATTACTAACTGTACATAAACTGTAATAAATGTAACTAATACTAATTATTTTTAAAACAAAAATGTAACATGTATACAAAATAGTATGCATGAACATACCGCCCACCAATTTTTGACCCACCAAAATTTTAGGCTGGTACGCATTGATTTTGATATAAAATTAATTGAATTGATTGCAATACCGTACATTTACCTAATGTGGCAGTATTTGAGAAAACTTTTTATATAAAAATCGACGATGTGCAATTCTACATTCAACGATTCACACCCAAAACCACGTTTTGGAGGCTCCGGTAGCCTAGTAGTAGCGTGACAGACTCTCGACTCGTAGACCCCGCGGAAGTGGGTTCAATTCCCGCCGTCGCCGACCTCTGGCCTTTTTGTCACGATACCAAAACGAATACGCATAACATATTGTCTGCCATTGACTCATATTCATAGTACATAAAGCCATTAAAAAAGTAAATTAAAATAGCCAGTTTTTAATAGCATACTTTATATGTTATTACGCTCTAAATACATTAAACAATAACCTTAAAGAGGGCGTCGGTGGCCGCAAGGTTCAGTCTTTGACACGGCGCTCATCACTGTAGTTTAGCTTAAACTTATAATTTAAACAATAATTCATTTGTCGCTGAGAATCAAATAGATTAACCGACATTAGAAAAATGCTAAAATGGAAGGAAAATTTAAAAGGTTGGGTTGAGATGGACGTTGGTGTCCTACTAGATCGAAGTCTAGTAGAGCGGCGGCGTATTTATTGGAGGGTCGTGGGTACGAATCCCGATAGTGACACTGACTTTTTTATATCAATCCATACCTTAGATGGTTTAATTGAAATAGTTATAACGTTAGTTTATCAATCATCCATATTGGTTTCGTTGTGAGAGAAATATCGGAAAAGTGAATGAAAATTAAATCTATTTGTTATAATGATAAGAATCGGCCAATCGCGACAAAAAAAATTTTGTCGTATAAAAAGTTAGGTTATATTGTTAAGCCCAGTTGAAAAAGTTCACGTGTAGGAGTAGGAATCGGCGTTCCGAAAAAGACAATATGTACACAGTTATATTTCGCTCCGAGCGGCCAAATAATCTGACTGGATGTACAAGACAGAAAAAAAATGGTAAAAACAAACGTACTGGTTTAACCAAACGACATCATCGGAAAACTCCCGGCGGGCACGCAGATGTATCACATAAATATTTAGTTATGCCCTGTGAATGTTACTTTGCCGTTTATGTTTTGACTGGAAATTTCAAGGGGAAAATCCTACTCTTACTTGTTACGTCAATACTCTTTTATAGAAATTTTTAATCAGGAAAGTTTGCATAATACGCAAATAATACAAATGGTTCACTGGAACAAGAGAGAGAAAAAAAAAGTTTGGAATATTCTTTAGCTTTATGAAGTATTACAAGGACAATATGGCTTAAACCCGTCCCGTGGAATATCGAATACTCTGGGAGACTGTATGTGACAGTCGATGTTTGTGTCGAGTTTGCATGTATATATATGTTTTTCAAGTCGTATGTTTTGTGTCTATTCTGTACTTGACAATCTGAACTACAAGTGAGAGGTTAGCATTTTACGATCGTTTGAAAGCGTAGGGTCAGTATCCAAATCAAGACGACCAAATGTTGCCTGCAGTTCAAACAAAATACGAGTGAAAGGCTAGAAAAAGAAGGAAAACCGTCAGCCACTGTTGATTTTGGCCTAATAAAACTTGCACATTACATAAACACAAATAACAGATCAAAGTCAACAATTTCAAGAGTTTATTCAGTTCAATTTAGAATGTTCGGTGATTTAATGTGCCGTGCCAAATTAAGTCAAATTGCCTTTCTCCGTAAACACTTGGACATTAAATTGCCAAATGAATAATTTCTTACAATTTATTAAATTGCAGAAGGCGTGGTGTTGGGTCCTTTCACATGGAAACATGGAAAGTCCTTTTGCACAGTAAAGATGTGTCCTTTTGTCTTCGACTGTACTCGATGCTACCCGACGAAAATCTGGGCAGTGGGGATCGCGTAGCGTAGAGTAGGGTAGCGTTGCGTGGCATCAGGTGTGCTCCCCACTTAAAGGTTGCCTGGTGAATAATTTTAGTCAAAGTTTATTCATTCCTTTTCTTCATACTTCACCAAACTTTTAACGACATTTTGAAGAACAGAGTTCGAAAAAAGATCAGTGCTTTGAGTAAAAATGACGGCAAGCAGTGATGTCTTTTCAAAAAGTATTTTTTTTTTTAATGAACCTATCCAAATTTCTAAAAAGCGCGGTAGCCGAGTGGTTAGCGTGAGAGACTCTCGGCTAGTAGACCCCGCGGTCGCGGGTTCGATTCCCGCCGTCGCCTCTGGCCCTTTTTTTCACGATACCCTTCCCCCCAACAAACGAATACGCAATAAACAATTTACATAGTCTGGCTAGATATGCAAAGTTCATGAGGCCATTAAAAAAAAAATAAAAAAATAAAATATATATATATATATA
>CM077107.1:23301297-23321600 GCA_039619505.1 Cimex hemipterus
CGCTTTTGACGCGTGTGACGCGACATGATTGTCGCTTATGACGCGACGCGATTGTCGCTTATGACGCGACGCGAGTGGGGCTTATGACGCGACGCGATTGACGCTTATGATGCATGTGACGCGATGTTTATGACGCTTATGACGTGTGTGACGCGATACGATTGACGCTTATGATGCATGTGACGCGACGCGATTGACGCTTATGACGCTTTTGATGCGTGTGACGCGACGTGATTGACACTTATGACGTGATTCGATTGACGCCAGTGACGTGACGCGGTTGTAATGAGCTTGCAAATAAAAACGATCCTCAAATAAATAAATAAGCGTCCCCTGATAATTTGCGAGTGTGTTTAAATAGCCATCATAAGACATATCCATGTTCAGATGTATCTGCATGTGGAGTAGATACTCGTTCCCTACTTTTTTAAACAGAAAATTAAAATTCATTAACCTTTATATTTATTTCTCGTAGATTAAATGACATAAAGCGATTTGAGGAAACAACCTAAAAAAAATTAATAATTACATAATTTTTGTATAAATTTCAATGGAAAGAAATGTTTAAAGAATTTAATGTATTGTTTAAATTAAACAGACAAAAACCTCTTAAAAAATACCCAACACAATTTATTTATTATTTAATCTCATTCTAATAATTAAACGTTCAATTTGTCCATATTTGCATCTAATGTTTAATTATGAGATTAACCAATCATTGAGTAATCGATGACACGCTTGAGTATAAATATTTAAATGACCCTTTTTCGCCCCGACGAAAGTTTTCGTTTCTCGTTTGCTTAAAGTAAAACTTAAAGTTAAATGATTCTCCGCGCTATCTCACCCTCTAATCAAAGTCTAATCCTTGAAAGTTAGACTCGAATGTATTATTTAACAATTTTTCCTGGCGAGAAAAAAAAAACACAATAATTTTCTTATGTGACCTATTTCCTTAGTTTATTTATTGTGGAGCTCAGAATCACATTTTCTTGTAATTATTTTATGTCCTTGTCCTGAAGTTTGCTTGAAATAATGCCCACTAGAGTAACAGTGTACTCTCTGACAACGCAAATTGCAATTTAACACCTCAGGGTGCAACTTTGACTTTAGTTGTCTAAATCTTGACACTTGACTTAAATAAGATTAGAAATGTTGATTAATTCTTGAGCTTCCTTCTCTAATCCATCCACCATTGAGGACAGTTTCATAAGACGAATCTTGTCAATGGCTCATACAGATAAATTACCCGAACAAATTGAACAAACCAAATCATTTAATTAATATGTGAAATCAATATGTGATGAATATTCAAATCAAATATAAAAGTTCAGTTAGGGGGGAAAATTGTTTGTTTTGATCTTTCGTCTCGGTAGGTTCCAGGGGCTGAAATGCCCCAAGTGAAATTGAAGGTGATAGTGTTATGGTTATAAAAGAAATAGAAATGGGATGATAAAAGAGCGCCGGAGTGAAAGGAGACAGAAGGAAAGAGATTGGAATGATGTGTGATTGCGGTGACAAATGGCTCGTAGTGAGCAGAAGAGACGGATTGTTAGGCCAGCTGTGGAATGGGGACGAAAAAAGTAAAACGGAAGTATTTTGGTACAGAAAATTAAAATGTGCACATCATAGTGCCATTACTAAAGGGAAAAATGGCTTCTCGTACCGTTTTATCACGGCGATTATTTAAAATTGCCTCCGCCTCTCGAATTTTTCTAATCACTATCTTCTTCTAATTAAACGTTTTTTTCAGGTTTATATGGAGGTGGGCTCCCTGCTCCACCCAATCTTCACTTTAGTTTTATCCTCGCGGCTTCTTGAACCGTAGTGCTTGCGCAGTTTTACAACCTGCCTAAACCCGAGAGCGGATCTGTGCAAATGGAAAATATACTGCCGGGGTCCGAACGGCTCTACCCTTTCCCTCGGAACGTCGTAATAACAAGATCCTCATTAAGGATTTATAAGTTCTGTCAGGCAGCGTTCTGGTTAATATATTAGCTCTAAGATTAGTTTTTGAATGTGTTATGATCTCGACACACCAAGCGCGGAGAATTTGGGGAAATGGTTATAAGTGATTAAGGAAGAACGGGGGAGATGACGCGTTTATACGAAAACATATCGAGGAACAAATGACGTAAAACTGAAAACGGTGGAAACTAGAAATCACTCCGATAGGCTCAGCCTGTTCTGGCGTCAGTGTTGGCGTTGACACGACGCTCATCACTGTAAAGGTCCTGGGTTCGAATGCAGGCCGCTGGATTCGAACCCGACATACTTACAATTTTTTTTTCAATAACACCCTAGGGTTAATATGACCTCTGCTGTTTTTTTCCCGGGGCTTTCAACAATGAAGTCATTTCAGCCCCCTCTTACTGTACTGTTGTGGCCAATGGGTACTCAATATTCCGCCATCGGCCACTTACAACTGACGAATACGAATAAATAATTTACTATGTGCAAATAAATACACAACACAATAACACACAACACAGATATACTTATTTACAAAACTACTTCAAACATACACCATTTACAGGTGTGGAAACACCCCCGTCTCTCTCAAAAACCGGAACAGGGGGTCCAACATCTGACCTGCTCGCCCGAGTACTGTTTTTATGTCAGAGTCCATGCCTACTCGCTCCCTGTAGGCGCCAAGGCACGACACTCCTCGATGAGATGGGACACACTGAGCAACCTTTCTCTACAAGCGGGACATCTGCGCGGGTTTTGACCCAGAATCAGATGTCCGTGTGTCAAACGGGTATGACCAATCCTCAACCGAGTCAACACGATCCTTTCATTACGTTTCAGATTCTCATGGGGCCATCGTTTAGTCGTGCCCTCAACTCGCAGGAGCTTCTCAGATGACCCGGCCCACTGGCGCTGCCAACGCTTATCCACAGCGTTCTTTACCGCTCGGACAGCGTCACTAGGCCGGATCGCGGTAGCTTGGTCCGGAGAGCGCGTCCCAGTTTTTGCTGCCTCGTCTGCACGTTCGTTGCCCTCCAGCCCAACGTGTCCGGGTACCCAGACAACTACCTCCGTTTTTCCAAGGCGCTCCAGCTCAGCATATCTTTCTAGAAGGAGCACGACAAGAGGGTCCGTAGAAAATCTGTCCTGCATAGCCGATACTGCACTCAGAGAGTCCGTACAGACAAGGAAGGCCGGACCCTCATCGTCCCGGATCACCCCGAGTGCGTGCCAGATCGCTGTTGCTAGATGCAAATACAAATTTGCATTTCGAGGTCCTTATAAGAATTATTTGTTTGGCTGTACAAAATGCAGTTTGATGTCGTTCGTCACAAAAGAGAGGAAGGTAGTCAAATAGATAAATATATATAGAAAGAAAGAAGGAAAGCAAGCAAGAAGAAGAAGAGAAAGAGAGAGAGAGAGAGAGAGAGAGAGAGAGAAAAAGAAGAAGAAATTTTGGTAGAAAAAAAATTGAAAACGAACCGTACTCTGTCAAAGAATGGCAAATGTTAGAAAAATACAGAAACAGAGATATAGTATGTGAATGAGTTACAGGTTACAGGGAATATACAATAGTGTGAGTAGGTGTTGGAAAAAGGTGAGGGAGTGAGAGTGAGCACGAATAACTGAGAATGAGTGAGAATGAGTGTCGCCTTTGTTCCCACAAGGAGACAATGGTGATGATTCTAAAATTTAAAGATTAAATTTGGTGGGCGGTATGTTGTAGCCAACAATATTAAATTAGTTATTTAGATGCCATGAGTTTCATTTCTTTTGTAATCCTCTGATCCATGACCATATGTTAGTTTCTCAACCGCTTGAAATGTGTCAAGACCGCGTTCTTTGCGCGCATGCGTGAACGAAACCTCTTGTTTTGAGAAGTGTCAGTCCGGTGTTCAGTTTGGATAACCGGAAAATTACCAAACCCGTCGTGTCGTCTGCCTTAGACAAAATCCGCCATCGTGAAGGCACTTTATCTAAACGCCGCATGAATCATAAGAGAGACTACATATCCGATCCGCTGACGTCAACTACACGTCAGGTAAAAATCTCGTGCGGATAAATTGTGTTCGCGATTGCTCTTCTTATTATGATTGGTTCCCGCCTGCTGCATCTACTGATTTGATAAACTCTTCGCCAAGAAGTCAACTCAAATATTTTGGAACTCTTGGTAATAAATTCATTTGTAAATTAAATTTAGTTATAAAGAATCTTGTTAAATTAGATTAAATTTCCGGCATCTATTTCTATAATTTGTAAAGACCTAATAAATGTTGAATCCGGAATTTTTTGTTCTTATTTAATAATTAAATGTACACTATTTTGCAAAATTGTTCGGTGCATTGAAGGAAATTTGGTCTCATAGACCTTTCGAACTTCTAACGTGAAATACAACGTACAAATTTACACTACTTCCAATTAATTATTTCAAATGTCGTGGTTTTTGTGGTCACTGTGTTACATCTATCCGTTTTACATTGAACCACATATGTATTTACTTCAAATTGTCTTTAGAAAGGAATTGGATTTGTTAACAGGATAATGAGAGAGAAAGAAAGAGAGGAAGAGAGAGAGACCGAGAATGAAAAAGAGTGAGAGTCATTGAGAAATAGAAAGAGAGAATAAGCGATGATGTGTGAAAGAAAGAGAAATAGTTAAAAACTACTGAAACAGTTAAAGTTTGTGAACGCGTGCGAATTTTTGATACAGTATGAGAGAAAGAGACAGAAAGAACAACAGAAAATTAGAATAAAGCGAAATAATTTTTGAGTCCGTGGAAGATTATGTGCATTGATTTTATTAAAAATACATCCAAGATTTGCTGTTTTGTTTTCTAACAGTTATTTTTGGTTTTTAAATATTATTGTTTCTTCCATTCTGTCATTATGTTATTTGTCATGTATAATCAATGCGCTTTCGATAAGACAGTAGAGTAGGTTGCCAGTAGATTAGAGTTTAGGAATTATTGATCTACGATACAATGAGACCTAGTTGAAGGAAATTGTCTTATACTAATAGCCGTAGACAATAGCCCTACATTGACAATGTTGCATCGTAAATTTTGATACTAACCATTGTTGGTAGGAAGCCAGGAGGGACGATATAACAGGATTCATCCTATTACCTGATTACGTGCATGTGAAATCGGCGAGCCGTCACATCGGTACCACAGTTGAACTTCCTGATGGTTGAATATTTATTCGGTCGGCTTCACTTTCACGTAGTGGTTCGCGCATAAACGATATACTAAATTTCCACGTCATAGTTATCTGTCAATTCCCTTTAATGGATGTAGTGAGGGCTACGATTACCAGCATAATTACCAAAGAATTCGGAGGATCAATTTATACAAGTTATGGGTTTCATGCTACAAATTATCATAGTATTACAGATGACATCGGAAAAACCTGAAAATAGTGGGTTTAAACGAAGATTAAAAAACAAATTTAACATCCAACGTTGCAAATTAATGGAAGCCTTTTGATCAAAATGATCAGATTTGCCAAATGCCATTTGCCAGTTCGGTGTTTGGCGTCCCCCATCAATAACAAATCCGTATAAAAAAAAAAAAACAAAAAAAAACCACAACAGTGAGCGAACATGTACAGTTTCAATCGAAATGTCAGTACGTCTCATAAGTGGACAAGGATGAGTTTAACTTCTGTCATCAACTCCCTATATTTTTTCTTTATTGGTTTTTATTTTTTATTTTTTATTTTTTTTTTTTTGAAAACCCCGAAAATAATGAACTTTTATTTTCTCTTCGAGTTTTTCACGAATCGGAAAATTTTTGATCGAACTATGACAGCGGAGTACAAAGTTTGTAACACGTGAACATGAATCTATCTAAAATGATAAAGAAATAATTTTACTCTTGTTGATGAAGGTGGAGAAGATTTCGTTTTTGCGAAAAACAATATCCGGAAATAGTTCATTTTTGCAATAAGTTGAAATCGGTCACTCTAAAATAGAAATATTGAGAGTTGATTTTTGATTATTTATTTATTTATTACATTGACGATAGCCTTTAAGGACATAAAAAGCTAGTTGGATTCTTACGGTACTATAATTATAATTTTAGTGAGCTAGCATTTACAGTTTCTATCAAAATTTCAGTACGTCTCACGACGAGAATCTTCAAGGTTGAGTTAAACCATTCTCTTCCCCTTTCTATATTTTTTCTTTATTGGGATATTTCTTTGTAAAAAAAAACTGAAACTGGTAATCTTTCCTTATTTCTAGTTTTTCATGAATCGGAATAGTTTTTATTATACTATTATTTTATTAATAGGATAAGATGATTACTTTAAAATCAAAAACTAAAAAGGGTTAGAAGTCGTGGCTACTACGATAGTTTTATTTTTCGTGAATTTATTTATTTATTACATTTGCGATAGCCTTTAAGGACATAAACAGCGAGCTGGATTCTTACGGTAATATAATTATGATTTTAGCGAGCGAACGTGTACAGTTTCTATCAAAATGTCAGTACGTCTCACGGATAAAGTGACAAGGATGAGATAAACTTCTGACGTCCCCTCTCGATATTTTTTCCTTATTGGGATGTTTTTAGGGGAAAAAAAACGAAACTCGTAAGCTATTATTTTTTCTAGTTTGCCACGAATCGGTATGTTATATTAATATCTTTCAATTAATTAAGATTTTTAGTTGAGACAAAGGTCTTAATTAATTAATATTAGTAACAATTAATTAACTATAAATTACAAGATAAAGAAATAATTTTATTCTTAGTTGATGAAGATGGAGAAGATTTCGTTTTTCCGAAAAACAGTATACGGAAATTGTTTATTTATTACACCTACGATAGCCTTTAAGGACGTAAAAAGCGAGTTGGATTCTTACGGTAATATAATTATGATTTTAGTGAGAGAACGTGTACAGTTTCTATCAAAATGTCAGTACGTCTCACGGATAAAGTGACAAGGATGAGATAAACTTCTGACGTCCCCTCTCGATATTTTTTCCTTATTGGGATGTTTTTAGGGGAAAAAAAAACGAAACTCGTAAGCTATTATTTTTTCTAGTTTGCCACGAATCGGAATGTTATATTAATATCTTTCAATTAATTAAAATTTTAGTTGAGGCAAAGACCTTAATTAATTGCCCAAGCGGACCAACGAAATGAGTGAATTTAAAAATTTAAAATGAAGTTTACCTTCGTTAAACCTCTACGTGGCCATTTCATTGATCGCCGAGAATCCAATAAATTACATGACATATGAAACATGGCAAGAAGAAGGGAAAATTCGAAAGGTAGGGTTGAGATGGGAAGTTAGTGCCCGAGTGGATCGAGGTCGTGGGTTCGAATCCCGCTAGTGACACTGACTTTTATCTCAACCAAAAACCTTAATTAATTGTGAGTATAGCAGTTTTATATTTAATAATTTATAATACTGGCTACTATATTAGTAACTATAACGTTAACCAAAATGCTCATTTTAGTATTCATTTTATTAACAATAGTATAGTAATAATACTTGGTGACATAAATTTAGTAGAACTAAAACATTATGGTAATGGAGATAAAGATAACATTTCAAGATTAATATTTTTTAAGAGAGTATATCAAATGCGATGTTAGATAAACCCCTCAGAGTTTCAGTATTTTTGGAAAACTCATTTATATGTCGGATTCGAAAGTAGAGCCGCTAGATTCGAACTCCGGACCTTTACTTTACTGTGATACGCGCGGAGTCAATGCCTAAACCATCATAATTACACGTGCAATACAGTTTAATATAAATTTTATACAACATTGAATGTATACTCTTAGATGTATATAATTCTGTGTTCAAGTAATGTGACGGCAGTTTTACAATCGTTAATTTTATAATTGGAGAAATGTCCAGTGAGATGGACGTTAATACAAACGTTAATTTTCCACAATGCTACGCGTGGCGATTGGCAGAACCAAAAATAAAGCCATAACAGTCTTTGAAGGCTTTTTATTGCTTGTTGTTATTTTCTTTAGTGTTAAATTTTAAATTGCCAGAAGTTAATAAAAAAGGAAAAAGAAACGTATCCATTCAAAATGCTATTTATGCATTAGAAATTTACTAAAAAAGACACCCTTCAATTCGTAGCAGCATACTTAACTTGTTTCCTAACGACTAATAACCTACCACTTTATAGGATATGGAATGTATCTATTATGAATGAGAGTATAAGGACGGGTCAGAAATTAACAGAAATGTTTTGGTCTGATTTAATTAATCCGTATTTAAGAATAAAAATACTTGTGCACAAAAAACAGCTGTTAGAATTATGGCTGCCATGTTGGTTACCTATGCCCTAACGGCTAGAAATGTGACTACATTTCCGACCTAACCTCTAACATCGGCCCTGGCCTGTTAGATCTTGGAAAAACTAGACGATTCTTACAAATTGCATCATTATTTTTCTCGATCTTACAGGACCTAACAGAGTTAACAGGGTTATCATGAAGATCGTGAATACCCTTATTATAATTTACAAATTCATTGGTTTTCCTACGGCAGAGAGGTTTTATATTCTAAGTTTAGAGATTTAAAACGGTGTTCTTTAAATGAATTCGATGGAAAGTTTTTCTTCTCATTTTCACGTAGTTTTTTGCCTGAATCCAAACTTTTACGGTTCTTCACCGCCGCCGGCATTACTCAATACTGCATAATTTGTACAAATCCGGTCGCTGACATCTCATGTAATTAAATTCGATGTCATTAAAGGCTTTTAGGAAGTATTACGGCGTTGACCAGGCGTGGGTATTTCATTCGCAATTGATTTTCATACGAAAAATCTATATTTTTTATGACCTTTGTATGCCGTCTTGAGACTGTAAAGCCGGTGTAGAAGGTTCTGAATGAACTCGTAAAGCTTTGTGTTACAGTTGATCGAAGAAGCGAATTTAAAGAAGATGGTTCGAGATGGTTTCATTTTCTTTTACTTCTTTCACCCCTCAATCGATGGAGACGTGATCTCTTGGCATCCGAAAGTGCCTTTGGTCGGTCGTTATTTGGATTTCGTTCAGTTCCTTTGATTTTACGGTATATTCACCTCTCGTCGTCGTCAACAAATTATTTATATTTCATTATATTATTTACATTATTAAGCGTTAAGTACGCGTAGCTGATAAGTAAAATTTATTTCGCCTGATTGCATCGATGGGCTTGGACGGGACCTCACGTAAGAGTAAATGGTGTTCGCGCGACGCGGCGATAAACGAGGTCGTGCGCGTACGCTCGCACGTGCACGAGGTGAAGCGAGGGGAAGTATGAATTATTTTAAAATAGTCACCTAATGGCCATAAACTTTTATTACTTTTATATCCATAACTTTTAAACTTAGGATGCTGAAGCTTTTCGAAGTACACATGTTCCATTGCGCCACATGTGTCATCCACGTCAAAACCATTGCGCTGTTGAAGACAACGTCAGAACCATTAAAAAATACAAATTGACGAGAATCTTATTTTTGAAATAGTTGAGCCACTATTCTGGAAATTTTTTCCTCGTGAGAAACTAGACAGATTACGTGTCATTGAGTTTGTCCCAAATAAACCATCTTAAAAACACCCCAATAAAAAATACACCTTAATCAGGATGTAAAGAAGTTAAATTCAGCCTATATTTGCGTTTTTAGTGACATAACTCTGTTATTAAGTTTTGATGGTTGCACTCTAGCCGAAAAAGTAGTAAAAACGATATTAAAAATATCAAATATAGTAAACCGGTGTCGTTTATAATCGTGGTGAAGTTTCGCAGTTAATAAATTTGAAACTATATTAATGGAAACGGGGATAAAACTGGGAAAATTGATGTTTTAACCTGAAAGCCGACGATATTCCCTTAGGACGGATATGTAATCTTTCTGCATTCGAACTTTAATTTAATTTATTATTTTTTCCACATTTATATGAATTCTATATACAAAATAAAATATTAGAAAAAAGACACTCTCAACTCAAAACGCAAGAATGGCACAATTACACGTAAGACAAACACTTTGAGCCCTGAAGATGATCTCAATAAAGGTCGAAAGAAAATGTTTTTCTGATACCTACATCACACCAGACCGCATCTTACGATTTCTGAATAATTATCGATTAACGGTCACTAATCACCACACATTTACAAAAAAAAGGGGCCACGATAGCTCAAGTGGTAGAGCAGCGGCGTATCTAATCAAAGATCGTGGGTTCGAATCCCGTTCGTGCCATTAACTTTTTTTCATCTCAACTAAAAAAACCCTAACTAATTGCAATGTTTTAATTGGTCAAGCGGAACACGAAAATAGTGAATTTACAAAAAAACGTTAATTTGATTTAGGCAAATACGTTTCTGTAGTGTCGTCGGATGCAGTTGAAACGAATTTTTATATACATTTTTGTTTAATTAATTTTTAATTTATAAATAGATCAATAGCAACTATTCCTAGTACAGTTTTGCTGCGATCATATAATAAAGAAATATATCTTGCCAAATTACTAAATTATTTAATTAAATCCAATGCACCCAAAAGAATGTCTTGCTGTAGCCCATTTTTGTGACCCAAACTGCTCAATATTCCAGGGCTTAGATGAATAGAATGCCTTGGATCAATATAGGAGGAAAGAATTGGTGAGGTGCTGTATAACAGGCGGCTAATTTATATTAATCTTTGTTTCACTGATAAGCTATATTTATTATATTTTATTTAAGGGGAGAATTTTTGCTGGTCCATGGGGACAGTCTTTATGTAAATACCAACCATCAGAGCGTATCTCAAGGCGGGCCACTTGGACCATTACTATTGTTAATATATACCAACAATCCACTGATACCCAAATGCGGAATTTTCCGCCGACTCCGCTACACTTAAGTGAGCAGCTTCATGTAAAAAAGATCGAGGAAAATGTCGACTTTTTTTCGAAGATGAAGTCAAAGGTGTGGGATTAGCGCCGATAGTAATGAAAAATTTTCCCCGGCTATGTCACTCGGTCTCAAATCAAGTTTGTATACCAATACGTGTATGTAATGCATGCTCGCGGATTGAGCACTTTTGTGCTTCTCCAAAATACCCAGGTTAGTTAAAATATTTTTCCAGCATGAAACAAGATTGACATAAAAACTCAGTTTTGGGCAAAAAATTCCAAATTTCTCACTACTTTTTTAAAAAATTCAACCGATTATGAGAAAAATTAACGGCGGATTGGAACCCTGAAATCCAAATAAGCGGGATAAATTCGATGGCGGAAAATTTTTTTATTTCACCCTTATGTACAACACTTATAATGACATTAAATTTAAACCTTGTAGATGTAGGTAGAAAGGAGGCGTTCCACATTCCATTGTTGGTTGCAAAAATACAACGGATAAAACTGGTCGTTTTATGTGGGACGGCGTGCACCTGGGAAAAGACATTGCCCAAGGTAAATCCAGCACAAAAATGCCTATTTGTTTATTGGTATACAAATTGCATCTCCACTTTCTTCTTAAAACGAGCCAAATTGTAAAAAAAGAATAAGTTCTTTTCCTCTTATTTTACTTGACAGCTTATTTTCGTTTTTGCCACGTTTTATATACCTTTCTAATATCATTACATGCATCCTGTAAAAAGCGACTATGCCAACAACACCAGCTGATTTAGACACATCGTTAAAGCTAAGGACAATTTTTGTTTGGTATAAAAATACTTATTTAAGGGTTTTGAAGGGTGCTTAAAACGTTGCTGAAATGTGTTATTTTTAGCGTAATTTCGCGTCTTTACGTTTTTATAATTTTTTCTATATCTCATTTTATACTATCATATACATTACTATTATCATAGGTAAAAACAAAATTGACTGATATTTTGATAACTTTGAAATATTTGAAGGGCAATGTTGTAAGCTCAGATGATTTTTTTAATTTAACTTTCCTGTAAGAAAAGCTAATTTATGGCCCTATGTTAATCAAATTAGCCAATGGTTTAATTTATTTAAAATAGTTTGTTCCTTGTCGACTCGAGTTCGTTGGCAAAAACCTCTGACAGTTTCCAAATATTTAATTATTTAGTGTCAGTCAATGTGAGAGAGTTAAAGAATCAATATGAAAATTGATTGATTGTCCGATTTGTCTTGTTAGAAAGCACATTTGCGTCTATTTGATAAAATTATCCCCTTTAAACAATATTCGTAAATACGGAACAACATTTGGGCTCAATTTTCAAAATTCACACCGAACTCACAATATTTAGTACAGGCAGGTCACCGAAAATCGTTATTGTCTATTGGCAGGGAATGTCTCGTCTATCTATCGCTTATGAAACCTATACACGAATACTTCTGTCTGTCTGGTTTTCTACGGGCGCAAGTGTGTTCTTAAATATCTATCAATTCTGACGGTGATTGTGATCGACCAACGATACACCAAATTAAATGAGTTCATGATCGGCCACTGCATTATTTTATTGTCACTTATCAACAATTCCCCTCCATCTGCCAACCAAAACGAACAAACGCCGTTTAAAAAAAAGTCACAAACTATAAAATTCCCTTCAGACTAAGTGCAAAACATAATAATAATAACTATTTAAATAAGTTATATTGTTTTATTAATTGGTAAATATGCACATATTGTTACGCCCTGACTGTTCACCTCCCCGATTTTGGGACTTCCAGTTTGAAATAAAAAAAAAAGTATATAATTTTCGACGTTAGGGGTCGGAAAAATTCCAAATTTTGAAAAAAATTTACAAAAATCAAAATTCCAAGTTTTGTAAAATGTACCTATAACGTGGACGACGCCTAGATCAGGGGTGCTCAAACGGTCGATCGCGAGTGCTTTTTGAGTAGATCTCAAGGTTTCAAGAATTATTGCCCGAAATAACAGCTTTTCTAGGCGAAAGAGGTGATGACACTCAGATTTTGAAAAACGAAAAATGGCTGACTGATTTGGCATTTTTGACTGACATCACAATGCACTTAAACACCGTTAAATTGGAGCTTCAAGGTAAAGGAAAAACTATTATTGAGATGATTAGCTCAGTGAAAAACTATTATTGAGATGATTAGCTCAGTAAACGCATTCAAAAGTAAATTGCAACTTATGATAGATCAACTGAAAAGAAAGGATCTGAAACATTTTCCCTCTTTGAAAGCAAGGATTTCTCAGTTGAATTATAATACGTATGAGGCTGAATTATCAAATATTTTGGGACAATTCGAAATGCGTTTTTATGATTGCAGTAAATTGGAAAATATAGCATCATTTATGAGTTATCCTTTTTCATGTAAAAATATTGAGGAATTAGCTACTGAAATAGCAAGTCAGTTTAATATGAACTCATGTTCTGTTGAAAATGAGTTGGTGCAGATTATATCAGATATACATCTCAAAGCTACAGCATCTGATACAAATTTCTGGTGTTTTATATCTGAAGATAAATATCCGAATGTAAGGCAAATCGCCCTTCAACTGACGGCATTTTTTGGGTCAACTTACTTGTGCGAGTCTGCATTTTCTGAAATGAAGATAATTAAGTCAAAATATCGCAATCGACTAACTGACTATCATATATCATCATGCTTGGGAATAGCAATCAGTGGTTACGTACCATCTTATGGAAAGTATGCTGAGGACATGCAGTGCCACGCTTCAACATCCAAAGCCACTCTTTAGTTAAGTTTAACACCATATGTAACTCTTTTGTTTTGTAACAACCAATAAACTCGCAATTTTGAACAAATATGAGTTTTTTCATTGATATTGTAGAGAAGAACCTAACTAAACCTAACCCAAACCTTGACTAATATAATGTACCTATATTGTGAGAAAGCTAATATCTATATGTGCTAAAACACGACGGTGGATCGTTGGCAGTGGACGAGGGTTAGCGGGTGGAAGCAGGCAAGGCGAGCGTGTGAACAGACAGGAGGGGGGATAGAAAAATCGGAAGAATAAAGGAGATCCTTCTCAGTTTGGTACAGCGTGGGACAATATCGTTCTCCTCTGGACCTACTTCCAGGAAGGAGTGAAGAGGACTGGCGGCAGTTCGAGACCTCCAGAAAAGTCCACCGTTTCAGAACAGTCAGTTTTTTTAAAGGTAAATCAAGGAAGAGTTTCTTTTGTTGTTGTTAAGAGTTTTTTTAAAAACTTTTTTAGAGGTATAGTATTCGTTTTAAGACGAGAACGTTCGCGGTTCGAGTGCAGTTGGGGGTCATTTTGTTCGCTTTTTCTTTTCCCCCTTTTTTTTAGGAATTCACTATTTTCCCTGAATTAAATCGTGTGCGCCCGACTATAGCTGTAGTTCCCCGAAAATCCCTCTCCTTTTCCACTGAGCGTCAGCAAATTATTACCAAAGGAAACAAGGTCCAAGAGGTTCATGCAGTCTCCCGACCTTTTAGGGATGGGGTATGAGTCTACCCAGGCATTTAATCCCTCGGGTCTTAGTCGCCCACCCTGCATAATATATATAATGATTGTATTTTTGAATCGTTAACTTTGATTATATGTATCACTGTAAATAGTTACATATTCTTACAATCAATTAAGGTTTTTAGTTGTGATAAAACGTTCAATGTCAGGAGGGGGATTTGAACACACGATTTTCGGTTAGACACGCGGCTGCTTTACCGCTTGATCAATCGTGACTTCGATCCACGGATACTAACTTCCCATGTCCACCTGACATTTTGTATTTTCGCTCCATTTTGCCATTTTTCCTTTTCTATCTCAACCAAAAACCTTAATTAATTTAAAGATATTAATTGGTCAAGCGGACCATGAAAAATAGCGAATTTAATCAATTAAATTCCTGCGTTATGCGTCTGCTTGTTTAAATTATGTCTATATGCCCAACACATAGGTCAATTAAGCATATGCGTACTATATGCAATATTGAACATAATTTACTTTATTCCAAAACAATTAGAGTTTTCTTAATGAAAAATTAATAACTATAAAAATAAAGCTTAAAATAAATTCACTAGTTTTCCTGGTCCGCTTGGCCAATCATTCATTCAATTATGGTTTTTAGATGAGGTAAAAAGTCAGTGTCACGAGCGGGATACGAACCAAAGACCTTCGGCTAGATACGCCGCTGCTCTACCACTTGAGCTTTTTTGACCTCGATCCACTCGGACATCAACTTCCTATCTCAACCCCACCTTTTGAATTTTCCCTTTATTTTGCCATTTTTTAAATGTTGTGCAATAGAATACACGATATTTAAAAAAAAAATCGACAGGTGTGTTGAGCCGAAAAGTTGGTGTCCGAGTTGGTTGACGGTAGCTGACTTGCCATTGACTTTTTTATCCCAACTGAAAACCATAATTAATTGGAATATATTAATTGGTCAAGTGGAACACGAAATTAGTGGATTTATTGTGTTATTAACTTTGAAATATAAATAATGTGCAGAAAATGAATTTGATTACAAAAAATATTCATTAGTTTATTCAGATTTGGAGTTATGTAATGGTAAAGAATTTTCAGCCTTACAGTTGTTTTCATGAGAACTTCACAAATTTGCCGAAACCTCGGTAGAGTATTTCAAATTTTAAAATAAGTAATTTTCGGCCAGCAATACACCACATTAGAATTACAAAAGATGCAAGGTTTTTGCAGACTCCAGAGTGCTTTAATCCGTATTTTCTTTAATGTCGGTGGTGACAAGGTGTTAACATGGCGCTCCTCAATGTAAGGTTAAGGTCTGGGGTTCAAATTCAGCGGTCTAGCATTCGAACCCGACATAATTAGAAATGGGCTTTAAAAAAATCTTTAATAAATAAAAGTAACTAACAAAGCAAAGTAAAATAAATGATTCTTGGAAGTGAAAAAAATGGAAAATTATCTTACATATTAATAATTAAAGAAAACCAAGATAACAAAGATACTTGCAATGGGTAAAACATATTAAGATTAAATATTGAAAATGCAAAATCACTCTGGAGGCGTGAAATAATTACATTAATTTAGGACCTACTACTACTCTACAACTTGAAGCTATCGTGACTTCGATCCACTCAGACACTAACTTCACATGAAAAATGGCAAAAAGGAGGGAAAAGTCAAGGGTGAGGTTGAGATATGAAGTGTCCGTGAGGATCACGATAGCTCAAGTGGTGTAGAGTAGCGCCGTATCAAGCCGAAGATCGTGGGTTCGAATCCCGCACGTGGCACTGAGATTTTTTATCTCAAAATAGATCTTTAAAACCATGGCAAAAAAGACAATTAAAAGCGAAATAACTACTTATTGATACGCTGTATAAAAAATATTGTGTTTTTGTTTCCAATAATATTTGTTTAAAGGGTGTCCCTGAGATAATGGAAACAAAAAATTTTAGGACACTGGGCACCATATTTGGAACAACTTCCTACCTATGCATTCCTCGTATATATTTTTTTAATTAATTTTTTTTTTTTTTTTTTTGACGGGTCGTCCGTCTAGGTCATTTCAACACCTAACTAAGTCTGTATTTCATTTGCTCTTTCAAACATTACATTCATACAAATAAATACATTCGTACACATTAATACATCGATACAGTACAATCATTCCGTTTGGTCGGTGGAGTATTTGATATTCCTCCACCGACTCTATACTCAAACTAACGTAGATTGGGCGCCAAAGTCAATGGAGTACTTTTGTAAATATTCCGACATCGAACCCGAACACATACTCTTACGCTATCAACTTTCCTAGGGGCGATGATGACGTTATATTTTACCCTCAGCGCTCACCTTCACGCTAATACATGCACTCAAACAAAACATAGATACAACACATAAGATACATTATATACAATAAAAAAAACAATTTCTCCTAAAAAGACGAACAGGGGACTCTAAAACTCGTTGCCCTGAACGAGAACTCTTATTAAATTCGGCGGCAAGCTCACACCCTTTCTATATCGAACCATGGCATGACATGCCTCTATTATGCGGGACACATCGAGCAACGTGTCTCTGCATAAAGGGCTTGTATCTTTTGTTTTCCAAGGAGTATGTATTTTTAGTTAGTTTTTCCAAAAAAACATTACCGTATCATCAGGACATCAACATTTTTGGATTTTGGATTGATAATTTATAAATGTTAATTAATTGGAAATTATTTCAGACGAATTACATAAAGGGAACTGGGTATAGAAGAGACAATTTTGTATAAGTCGTCGCCACTTCCTTCCCCACCACTTCAAAATCCAACATATATAAATATGAAACAGTAAAATCTGACTGGCTCTCTCAACACGACATGGCACAATTACACAGAAGACAAATACTTTGATGGAATATAAAATATAATTTTTTGCATTGTATAAATTCACTTTTCCAAATTCTATATGTATTTTCTAAATGCAAACTATGTTTGTAAATCTCAGGCCCTGAAGATGATCTCAATAAAAGATCGAAACGTTGGCACGATAATGAAAATGTTTTTCTGATACCTACATCACACCAGACCGCATCTCACGATATCTCAATAATTATCCATTAACGGTCACTAATCTATATACATTTAAAATAAACTAGAGTAAAGTACAGCTAATTTATTTCATGATTCACGCGAGGAAAAAAATTCTATGATGTTTTTAATAATTTTTTTTTACTGGGTTTCTATGTGTAATACAACATAAAAAGAAAAAGTTCATAAAACAAATATCCAAGTAATAAATGTAAAATAAAAACTTTTGATCATGCATTTAAAAAAAATTAATTTACATATATTAATAAGTTACAATTAATTGTGGTTTTCAGTTGAAATGAAAAAAAAAAACTCAATGGCACGAGCGGTATTCGAACCCACGACCTTCGGTTAGATACGCCGCTGCTCTACCACTTGAGCTATCGTGACTTGATACACTCGACATTCTATCTCAACCCCACCTTTTAAATGTTCTCTCCTTTTTACTATTTTTCATTTATTATTAAATAAGAAGTGCAGTGCGTTAAACTAAGGGCTTTGAACGATGAAACCAACCGCAAAAAGAAAAAAAAAATCATTGCGTATGTAAATAATTTTTTTCCATGGATACTCTGTCTTCTTATTTTTTTATATTTCTTTTCTTATTATATTTCGGTAGTTTAGAACAAAATAAGTAACCTAATGTAGTGGTTAATGGATTTTAAATTACTACAAACAATTTGTTAATAACTAACTCTCAACCTTTGCTATTAAACGAAAAAATTAATTGTGCACTTTTTTAAATAATTTATATCGACTAACAATGATTTAATAATGGAAACTTTTGGCAAACGAGTATTGCTGATAGCGAACCGTATACTTTTGAGAGGATGGATGCGGAAACTGGCATGATGAAAACTGATTGGAACGCAGAGAAAATGGAGCGTCAATCATGCTGCCGCCACTACTTAGCATGTTGAACCGGGTGCGATCCTTCTGAGTTCCCCGGGACGAAATGCAAATCCAGATTTATCTGCGGCTCTGGAACCTCTGCGCTCACATCGGTAATCGAGTTACATTTCCAGGCGGGACCCTTGAGAACTTTGAGCACCCTCTCTCTCTCTTTCTCTCTCTCTCTATCTCTCTCTCTCTCTCCAATCCAGCTTTATTTTAACCAAATTCCTGTCTTTGAGGTCAATATTAAGCCTTGTTTGTTGAATGTCATAGACGGAATAATACATTGATCTTAAATTTATAGATGAATCTGTTAATAAAAAAAGTTAGATCTATCCACCACTTTTTTACTTAGGAATAATAAAAAATCTTCAAGCTGAAAGTGTTTGTCTTCTGTGTACTTGTGCCAATTTTGAGTGTCGTGTTGAGAGTGTGCACTGTTTCGCTGTTCTCAATCCCTGAAGATGACCTCAATAAAACTCGAAACGTTGGTACGATAAAGAAAATGTTTTTCTGAAATTTACATCAGACACCAGACCGCATCTCACGATTTCTGAATAATTAAACTTATTTATGTCAATGTGTAGACAGCTTTCAAAAAATTTTGCCCAGGTGAACACCTAAAACTAGATCAAAAACTGGCAGTAATATTTGAATCTGTGCATTCTTCTAGACTACGCCTGCATCGTGGTTATTCGTGAGGAATAATAGACGTGACAGGATTTAAGCCGGACTTGTTCGGTCTCGTTCGACGAGGGAGAACAAGCTGATTTTCTTTCGAATAGACCCTCAATTGAAACTGTTTCTTCTAGCTCTTCACTAGCGGACAAACTGAACAACCGTGCTCAAACGAAAGACACTTTTAGCCCATTCGGAAGGATATTCACGTTCAACTTTCCAGTATTTTAGCAAAATGTAAAACTAAGAAAGTTGCCTTGAAGAACTCATGAATTATATACATATATATATACATATATACACATATATACATATATATACATATATACATATATACATATATATACATATATACATATATATACATATATATACATATATAAGTAGTGAGAAAAGGATGGTTCTGGCGCAGGTGATACTGGCGCAGTTGATGGGGTCTGGTGGGGGATAATTTCATGGGGTCTGATGGGTGCTTATTTCATTGGGTCTGACGGTGTTATGACGTCATCGTCTTTCTTCATGACGTCACGCGAAGGGGGAACTGGCGCAGATGACGTCACGCGAAGGGGGAACTGGCGCAGATGACGTAATACGAAGGGGGAACTGGCGCAGATGACGTCAATGCAAGGAGCTACTGGCGCAGGGTCAAAGTTCAACTTACCGGCTTGTAATTTGACTGGCTCCCATAGCGCACCTGGTGGCCCTAGTCTGAACTATATAAATTCCTTTGCTTCTGTGACATCACTATCGACATGCACTTGCTTGTTTCTTTTTGGTTCAATCTAATTACAACTTTTTTAAAAATATGTTTAGGATATGTAAATGTTTTTCTATTTCGATACGAGGGGATGTTTTTGTAATTTGCTTATCATTATAGGTATTTAGGCATTTAGAAATAAATAAAAACATATTTAAATGATCAAATAACGCATTTTTTATTAAATCAAATTAAAGCAGCATAACAAAATTAACATTTATCTAACAAAATCAATATTATATCTATTGTTTTCACACCCGTTGTATATTATATTAATCTTTCGATGTGATTGTTCGTATTCTTCGATCATAACGTCTGTGAGGGCATCGACGATCCTGCTGGGGAGGAAAATCTTTCTCGGATATTCATCATCCAGTGAATAAGGTCCGATGTATTCTATATGTGCTATGACAGTATTTCCGTATTTCGTATTTATTCGTTGGAATTTTCCGATCTCGTATTCAAATCCAATTCGCAATTGAGAAATCTTTCCAATGTTGTTGTCTTTTTTTGCAATTGTCGATAAATATGATGCAAGGGAGGACGGCATCTTGCTGGTTCCTTTTTAATAATATTGTTGTTCTTT
>CM077107.1:23344019-23359491 GCA_039619505.1 Cimex hemipterus
TTCTATATCTCCTGTATATCTTATATATCTTAAATATACAAGAGATAGACATGATATATACATGAGATATACAATAGATAAAGTTGAGATATACAAGAGATTTACAACAGATATACATGTGATGTACATGAAGAATGAAATATGTTAATTGTATCATCAATTGATTTTTTGTCTGCGGATGAAATTAACTGACTAAATATATAATTATTATTTTTGTTCAAAATTAACAAAAATTATTCTTTCGTGTTTTCTTTACATAAAAGGTTGTAAAACAATTGAAATAACAAATAAATTTGGGCACTGTATCATTGATTTTTTGTCTGGGTATAAATTTAATTGACTAAACATTAATTATTATCTTTGTGCACAATTAACAAAAACTATTCTTTCGTATTTTCCTTACATAAACGAAAATGGAACAATTTAAATAATAAATTAATGAAGAATGAAATTGGCAATTGTATCATTGATTTACTTATAGTCTACAAGAAAGCTATAAAACTGGGGCTTTCTTTTTTGTATTTTTAACTCGTTTTACTCAAAAGCTTTTCAAGTTATGCAATCGATCGACGCCGCACGCATTGTAGTGGGACATTTAATTTTATCGAAATATGCTTGATTTATGACTCAGTTTTTTTCCAGGCGTACTACGCTGTCAAGGTGGCATTAAATCATTCTGCCACTTATCCTTACTTTGTGCTGAGGGGTTTAGAGTCTATTTAAGCCTTCACAAATGTAATATTCAGGTCGTGAAGGCCCGCCCTGAGTTTATTACCATAAATATAATTTAGCTGAAGCAGTTTCATATGTTTATTACATAATAAACCTAATGGGATGCCCATTTATCAAGGCAGTATGGTTCAATCGGTTATTTCGACCCAAACGTTGTGGTTTCTGTGATTGGATTTAATTAAATATTTTGCGCCTGTCTTTATACTGTGTTAATCTAATTTATTTATTGGGGTTAAAAAGATCAATCATTTGACACTCCATTTTAAAAGAGATTGACAAAATAATTGGTTCTTGTGAAGAAAAAAAAACAATTTTCTTTTCAGTTCACTTGACTCTTGTTATAAAAACCGTATTTGATTGGAGATGATGAAATAATTTTGAAGAGAAAAAAAAAACACGAAGGTGGTCGAAATCGAACGAGACTTAGCTTAAAATAGCATAATCTCAGCTGCCTTAAGAACTTTAAAGGTTGCACTTCGAAATGAAAATTTTCAATGCGATTAAACAGCATTAATTTTGTCATAGGCTCGTGAATTAGGGCCAGCCAGAAAATAAACTTGAAAGTATGACAGGTTCGAACCCGAGTCCTTTACTTCACAGTGATGGCAGTGGTTTTGTATATAAATTTATAAACAAATACATATGTACATATACACGAATGTAAATTCTCTTAGGATTTCCCACCGTAGACCCAGATTGATCGCCATTTGTACAAGCTGACTGTTTTCCTATTACAACACTAATACACCAGACTATTTAAAATAATAGTCAACATATTTTATGTATCCTACCTTGTATTTTTTTTTAATTTGACAATGAAATTGTATTTTTCCGAACGGATTATTGATAATCCACTTGGATCTTGATCTTAACGAGGTTGGAAAACATGAACCGGTTTCATAGAAGAATTTCCAACGTCTTGAACACCATGGAGGAATAACAAACATACTAATTGTATCGATTGTAAAGAAAAGAGAGAAAAAACTAATCTAATTTATGAGCGAATTCCAAACGTCTTGAACAATTATGTGGGCAAGTTTCCAAAATATTTTCACCATTCAGTGAAACATAAACCGCAGTTGACATAATTTTTCTACCGAGCTTTTATCTTTCTTGCACTGTAGTCACGGCACCGCGGGTAGAATAAAATTAATCCAACACAAAACTTGTCGAGGCCGAAATATTTCATTTTCTGTTATTAGGATCACTTTATAAACAGGTTACATAAAGAGAAAAATAATGCTTTGAACAGTTTAAATCAAAATGTTTATACCCTCAGGTCATCAGTTGAAAAGTACAAAAAAACACACACAAAAAAGAACAGTATGCTTAATTTCTGGAGCCAACATAATGGATCGATTGTTGACCTAAAATTTGAGATTACTGGCTCAAGTGCGATGATGTTTTCTTTCCATTTTTCCAACGCGATGATACTTTTGAAAAGTGTCAAGAAAAAAAAAAAAAAAGTAAGCGCTTGTGAACTCCAATCAAGTTGGGGAAATGAAGGATAATCGTTATATATTTAGACAAACGATTGTCAAAAAAATGTGTAGAGATTAGTGACCGTTAATCCATAATTATCTAGAAATCGTGAGATGCGGTCTGGTGTGATGTAGGTTTCAGAAAAAAATTGGCGCACACCCAACACGACGCGCAAGAAGACAAACACTTTGAGCTCTGATGATGATCTCAATAAAAGATCGAAACGTTGGCATGATAAAGAAATGTTTTTCTGAAACCTACATCACACCAGACCGCATCTCACGATTTCTGGATAATTAATAATTGTCAAAGAATTTATCCATAATAGACATCATTGGACGATATGATGATGGTAGCCGATTTTATTTTTAATGACATTCTCTTGACGGACAAATGCATTTGCGATGGTATGCAGCCGTTCTAATAAAATATTAGATGTAGATTCGTAGATAGAAACTCAGTGGATTTTTCAGGTCTAACGGTTTACAAGTGAGTCTTTTTGGACTCAACTGTTTTGGAATTAAATGGAAATGTCGAGGACATTTAAGTCAGGGTGTGAAATTATTGGAAGTCATAAACATTTGAGGAAGACTTCAGCCTTCATAAGACCAAGCATGAGACCTATTCACATTATTTATTAAAATTACTAAAAAAATTCAATTAAAAAGGGATATAATTACGTTAATTAGAAATTAATTAATCTTTCTGTAAGGTATTGGTTGAAACGGAAAGTAAGTGTCACGGACGGGTTTCGAACCCACGACCCTCGGCTCAATACTCCGATGCTCTAATCACTCGAGCTATCGTGACTTGAATCCACTCGGCCAACTTCCCATCTGATCCTACCTTTCTCATTTGAAAATGGTTTCTGAGTGGAATCAAGTCAAGACAGTTTAAGTGGTAGAGCAGCGGCGTATTTAGCAGATGTCGTGGGTTCGAATCCCGCTCGTGACGTTGACTTTTTTACCTCAACCATTACATTATATAAAAATTATTTAATTGAAAGAAGTTACTTGGTCAATCAGACCACGAAATACAATGTGTTACATTTGAACTTCCGTCCCTCTAAGATAAAAACAGCCAACTCCTATGTCATTTTCTGATAATTCTGAGTTTCGTTTGGATCATCCCTTTTCCAACCGAGTGATATTGCTGTTCCTCAAGGATCCATGCTTGGACCAATCCCGTACTTTGTATATTTTAACAAACCACCTCGCCATGAGAAATTAAACATGCCTGTACGATATTAATTTCTTATGTTCTCCTGGAGGATAGACTTTGCCAACGTCCAATTTGGTAAAAATTAGTGTCTCGAATGGGTTTCGAACCCACGGCCCTCGGCTCAATACTCCGATGCTCTAACCACTCGAGCTATCGTGACTTCGATCCACTCGGACACTTCCCCATCTCAAGATAGATTAAAAGATTAACATACATACTTTGTATCTTCAAATATGTCTAGTGTAAAAAAAAATAAAAATAAAATAAAAGTCCCAAAATACTTGCATTTTAAAATATAATTCTTCATGTAGAATATATCTGGAACATATTTCTCTATCTTGTTATTCGCTTTAAAATTTTATCAAATTCTCACATTGATTTAACATTGTATAAATTATTTAAAACGTTATTGGCATAACCAATCCCAGTAACGTTCAAAGAAACATAAATGTTTTCATACAATTTGAAACTTCACCCCCGGTCTAAACTGCTGTGTTATGTTTGTAATAAATTGTAACGGTTCTTGTTTTTACGTTAAACAAAAGTTTCCAGTGAACATCTTTACGTTTACTTTTGCACTCGCTAATTGTCAGAATCTTACGGCAATGCCATCCAATGGATTTATAAATATTTAATTTCATTTAAAATTTGATTGTGAGTCCGACAAAACATTCATTGAAACAGTAACTGGACAAATTATCCGAAAGTTTTTACGATGAAAAGGTTTTAGCAAAGCATTAACCGGAATTTATCGTTAAGCTTGTTTGGATGTGGATGTGGATGGATGGATACCAGGGACTGAGCACTGCAGCTGTACAACTTATTGTACTATACCCTGGGTCCATTTTTGGGGGAGGGCTCACAACACAAAGTGAACTTGAGCCCCCGTTGTACCAGTGTTCTTCCATCGAAGAAACTCATTTTTGAAGGAGGTTGGGACCAGGTTCGGGGTCGCTGAGATCCGGTCCCACCCCTTCCATTGATGAGTGCCGTGTCAATTTCTTTTAATTGCGGCCACCGGTCCCTTTAGGCGTCAGAAAAATTCCAGAGGCGACGGTGGGGATCGAACCCACGACTGCGGGTCTACTAGCCGAGAGTCTGACGCCTTAACCACTCGGCTACCGCTCGGAACCATCTATACGTCCCAATCAATATATATATTTGACCTAGGCGTTTTTGTAATATTTTTATTTTTTATTATTTCTAGTACACAATATTAAAGATTTTTAATATTAGGTTAAAAGAAAAGTATGAAAAATCAATTTATATTAAAAAATTAAATTATTATTATTATCCACAACTTAATCGTAATCAAAACTCTAACCCTGACTCTACTTATCGTATTATTTAATTTGATCCTTATGCGCTTCGGGGTTGTACCATTTTCAGATGTAAAGATGGTGAAATTCCCAAACAAGGCAAGCAGAATAACTTACTAAGGATAGGCAGTCCTACTATTATCCAAAGGATCAAATTACAGGTCAGAAAACCCGTCCCAACATCCAAACCCTTACGCTACCCATACCGATCTTAACCGTAAATCATAAATCTGTCCTCATAAAATGAACATAACCTGACCAAGACAGTAACACAAACCCAGCAATAACCCAACCTCAGGGGCGTCGGTGACCGCAACGTTTAGTCTTTGACACGGCGCTCATCACTGTAAGGTAAAGGTTCCGGGTTCGAATCCAGCGGTCCCGCATTCGAACGCGGCATACTTACAAATGGACCTTTTTTCAAAAACACCGGCACCCTGAGGGTTTATATGACTTCTGGAAAAAAAACCTCACCTAACAAAACCAAAACAAATCCAACCCATGCGCATTCCATTGTAACTCATTGATACGAAAATGGTCGCTTATGAATATTCTTTTCCATCAAAATCGTGTTAAAATTCATAATCGCAATAATCAATAAGTATTGAAGGCTTTTGCGATTCAAGAACTCGACTGGTACAAAACCTGAGCTGTAGACGAGTCCTCACCCGATTACGGATTGGCCTTACGTGGTTGACGCACGAGCACTTGCTCTTGGGCCCGCTCAGATGCCCCATATGCTGATGGCGGGTTGATTGATGTGTCATGGCTTGGTTCCATACAGTGAACGTGCAGGCTTGCCGCCGGACTTAAGAAGACTTCTGGAACACGATAGCGAGTTTCAGAGTCCCCTGTTCGGCTTTTTAGGAGAATTTTTTTTATTGTATATAATATGTCATAAGTGTCTATGTTTTGTTTGAGTGCATGGAATTATTAGCGTGAAGGCGAGGGGTGAGAGTGAAATATAACATCATCATCTCCCTTCGAACGTTGAGAGCGGAAGAGTGTGTGTTCGGAGTCGTTGGCGGGATATTTATAAAAGTACTCCATTGAACTTGACCATGCCGCCGGATTTAAAAATACCGACACGGTAGTGAGTTTCAGAATACCCTGTTCAGCCTTATGGCGGACTTGGGAAGTATTTTATTGTAAATGCGAAAAAGAAAGGTTACGTTTTTTGTTTTTCTGTGTCTTGTAAGAGTGAATGTATTTATCAGCTTGAATGCGGAGAGGCTGATGGTTAAGTAGCTTTTCCATCGCCTCTCAAGTTGTGTGTATGACTTGGGCTGGTGGCGGAAAATTTATAAAAATACTCCAACGACCCCAATTTACATTAGTTTATTGTAGCGAACAGGTAGATGGAGGAATATCGAATACTCACAGAATGAGTGTGATCAACGTATGTTGGTATGAATGTATTTATTAGTGCGAATGAGGAGAGGTTGATAGTGAAATAGCTTCCCCATCGCCACTCATGATGCGTGCATGACTGGTTATACAGCGGAACGAACAATGTATAGTCCATTTTAGTTCGTGGTCCGATTGACCAATTAACTGTTTTCAATTCATTAATCTTTTTATGAAAGGTTGAGATAAAACATTCACTGTCACGAGAGGAAAGGTCGCGGGTTCGAATCCCGCTCGTGACACTGAATTTTTTACCCCAACCAATACCTTTCATAAAAAGATAATTAATTGAAAAATGTATTAGTGGAATTTTTGTTTGTGCTTCGGGGCTGAAATGACCAAGCTGTCGGAAGCCCCTGAAAAAAAAAAAAATTAACTTTTTTGACAATGCATTGCAATAAATAACAAAATAGAAATTCAGTAAAAATAACTTTGGTTTATTTAAGTATTTATTTTTTACAAGACTTTATTTTTCAAACATAGTATGTCAGAATGATATAAAAGTTTTTTAGACAGAAAAGGATGCTTCTTTCGGCTGTCATAATTGTTGCCGCAGGGATCGAGGGGGGGGGGCTTCTTAAAAATTGTCAGGTTGAAAGGTTTCTATTTTAAGATAAAGCTCGATTCTTGTTGCCACCTCGGTAAATGTGGAAAAAGGTTCCATTTTTCCTCCTTTGTTGTTAATTCTTTTGAGGAAAACGATAACAAATGGAACGGATAGGCGTATATACTGTACTAACAATTATGCCAATATTTGAGAAGTAAAGAATTTCGTACAATTTTCGTTACTATTTCGTAATATGTAAATATATGTAAATGACATAACTAGCTGTTGAATTTCATTGAGAATACAATTGGAAAGATTTTAATTTTTAAGACGAATTAAATGCACAGAAGCAAAGTTCCATTTTTGGTTTGTTTGTAAAAGTTTATCGCTGTTCAATCTATGTTGATACGAGGGGGAATTATCTTTCATCTTATGGAGAATGCCTTCCTTACATTCAGAACGATGTGAACTGCATCGTGGTGAAAGTCGGTTGAAACTTTTCATTTTTCCGCTCGAACACTTCCACTTCCGAGGCACACGGTAATGTAAAATTTCGAACCAAACATTCTCAATGGAGAGGGATGAAATTGTGCAAATTTCCTCCTTCCACGTGGATTTGTTTTAGACAGGAGAGTTAATTCCCTGTCCGGACCGCTTTGAATAGTTAATTATCAAACGTTATGATCGTTGGATGTTTTACGGATCGCTTGTTCATGGGGAAAATTTGCCGTTACTAATATTAATATAGACCACTCACGTCTTGCAATGACGATTCCAGACTCGTAATTTATAACTAATAATATCTAATCAATGAACGCAATAATTTAATATATTTTGAAATTTTGAAACACTTTCATTTAATCCATATATGCATTTAGCAGTTATAATTGACCATGATTATCATAATTTTAATTTACCTTCTTGATTCAGATCGATTTCAATTAGGATTTATTGTTTAGAAACTAACGTTGGATGGTAAATAAATCTTCGTTTTTTTATTTCTAATTAATTTTAATTATTCTGAATGGCTGTCACTTTGTATAACCTTTAAATTTGGCCACTCTCAACACGACACGCAAGACTGGCACAAGTACACAGAAGACAAACACTTCGAGCCCTGAAGATGATCTCAATAAAGATCGAAACGGTGGCACGGTATAAAAATGTTTTTCTGAAACCCACATCACACCAAACCGCATCTCACGATTACCGAATAATCATTGCACATATGCTCCCCTATTTTCACCGCATCTCACGATTTTTTAATAATAATCTTTAACTTTGTTAATCTTGCCATGTGTGCTTGCTGCTGTGATCGTCAAATATGATAATGGGTAAAGCCGTGTAAAAATAAACAGAAACAAGATCAAATTTAAAATTTCTTTCACTTCACGAACTAAACAGAGTCCAAGCCAAGTTTTTTTAAGAAGTTAAATTTAGAAGAAAAATGTAAAAGAAGTCTTCTCATTTGTCTGTTCCTTTTTAAAAACATATTTTTTCCTTTGCAATTGAACTTTCGCCCAACCAGCCAAATTAGTAATTGCCATATACAAACGATAAAAATTTCGTTATAGGTTTAACATATTTTTTTTTATAATACCAGTTAAAAGAACAAAGAATACGACATAAATAAAACGTATATTTGTTATGTTTTAATGTACATTTTAAGACGTAAATACTAATGCAAATTATGAGCAGATAGATTTGGCAAAATGAATAACAATTTAAAAATAATTGAGCAAATTCATAGTGGATGGAGCATTTCATATTAATTTGAAACTATTACACTGTCGCATTAAATATTTAAACAATTCAAGCATTCATTAATATCCAATTTTAAAAGGCCGATTGGTATGTTACGTACTAGACAAAAATGAAGAAAAGTCGGTTTTGGCTCGGCTCAGACCTGACCAAGTCAAGGGATTCCCGAACAAGCAATTTGGAGGAAGAAAAGGATTATCGACTTAGGACGCGATCTGCAAGCTGTACTAAAAAACAGATAAAAATATGCAATTGGCCGCCTTTCTCGATATACGCGGGGTTTTCGAAGTAGTTGAATGCATTCATATTATAAAATAACTGGTTGCTGAAACCTCCCCGTAAAATTTTACAAGCTTTTTGTTTGCTCCTTCGAAAAAGAACCGCCGATAGCGGCAAAAAAGCTTGTAGTGGAGATACCGTTATTAAAGGATTCCCTCAAGGGTGTGTTGTAAGCCCTCCATTTTTTGACCGTCTATTTAAGATGCGTACGAAGCAAAAGATCAAATCTGCTGCCTTTGTTGATGGCCTAGCCCTGCTGTCAGAGAAACAAGCAAGGAAGCCTTAAGCCATGTATGAAAAATCAAAAGTTCTCCAGAAAAATGCCCCAATCTTAAACGACACGATCAGAATGATCTTTATTGTTAAAACATAGTGCAGATCACTAAAGTAAGATACTTAGGGTGAAAAGCTCAATGCTTTAGTGCATCTAATAATCCACCAACATTGCCCAATCTGCAAAGGATTAATCTCCAACGCCCCAAGAAAGCAAACCTAGAAATATTCAGGAATAGAGCCAAAGCGCAAGAACTCCAAGTCATCTCCTGCTATACATTTGATTCTGCAATTGAATAACCACCGCAAAGAAAAAAAGAGAGGGAAAACGATCCCCGTCCAAGGCATGAAGGAGGAATGTAACGGCTACCTAGATTCTTTGAGGAAGAGCAAACTTTTCTAGTCTAACGAAAAAAGATAGTATGAAAATTGGGGAAATAGCGTTAGATAGGGGATAACCTTCCAATACTTACCATCAGTGTGGGCCCAAGGAAATGAAACTTCCTCGATTACTGGACGAGCCAAAATGTAACAACTTCACCATCCGCCTGCATAAGTTTAAAAGAAAAGGCACATCCTGTGTAACATAAGATTTTTTGGAGGGACAGAATCTTAGAGTTAAATTTTTATTTTGTATTTTAAAGTGTTATTATATTTTGCTGTATTTTTCCTTTCTATGACTCGTAATTGGGCATTGCTCTTAATGTTGTGTGTGGATGTGGATGGATGGGATACCAGGGACTGGAGGAGTTCCCTCCTGAGCACTGCAGCTGTACAGTTTATTGTACTATACCCTGGCTCCATTTTTGGGGGAGGGCTCACAACACAAAGTGAACTTGAGCCCCCGTTGTACCAGTGTTCTTCCATCGAAGAAACTCATTTTTGAAGGGGGTTGGGACCAGTTTCAGGGTCGCTGAGATCTGGTCCCGCCCCTTCCATTGATGAGTGCCGTGTCAATTTCTTTTAATAGCGGCCACCGGTCCCCTTAGGCGTCAGAAAGATTCTAGAGGCGACGGTGGGGATCGAACCCACGACCACGGGGTCTACTGGCCGAGAGTCTGACGCCTTAACCACTCGGCTACCGCGGCCCCTCGCTCTTAATGGTAGTTATACATTAAATAATTAAATAAGCGATTATAAATCGGCCGGTTTAGATTATTATTTTAAGTATATGTTCGAGTAAGAGTTTTCAATTACTTGTCATCGTAGCTTTCCATAAATATTGAAATTAATTTGAGAACGTAAATCCCTGAAGCATTATCTAAATGACATTTTCCGCGCAGAAATTACACCGATTTCAACCGAAAGATACAGGAAAAAAACTAATCCTCTTTCCCGCAGAAAGCGCTGTTTCTTTTTCTTCCAAAGGCACCCGCAATAAACCAAGCTGACAGAAAAATCTAATTACAAATTACTCCGCGCAGGGAAAATACAACAATTTGTAGAGAGCTACACTTCCAGTGAAAACACGTCTGCGAGGGGAGAAGTATGAGTTTGGCCCAGGATCAAGTTTGAGGCCGGTTTTAATCTCGACCGATTTTCTACATGTGGCATCTCGGTTATTTTAAAATATAATTGCGCCTGAGCACCGAGGTTCACAAAAGCTCTCGACGACGGCGATTTTTGTTTACTTTTATAAAAATATTATTCAGGCTGGTCAAGGTAATTTGTCGTTTTAACCGTCTGATAAATTTTTCTGAGACAATTTTTTCATTGCAATCAACGTAATGCCGTTCCATCTAGTGATGTGAAGAACTGTAGCGTTATGGATCCATCAATGATCCAGCTCAGAAAAATTGTCAAAACTCCTTAATCGGGGTTCACTCTTACAAGATGCCACTATATGCGACTCTACCCGATGCTACCGGCGGCCTTGTCATTTTTTGGTAAAGTGGACACATCTATGCGACGTACAGTCAGTCACACAGCGTGTATCACAAATCAGTATCACAATCGCAACGCCTCTTTTATCCTTAATGCACGATTTTGAGCACAACCATGAAATAAATTTTTAGATAAATTTTACGAGCACAACCATGAAATAAATTTTTAGTTAGATTTCGTTTTTGATTAAATTGATTTCATCTAATAATAACAGCGTTGTGGTATGAAAAAAAAAGATATCACAATCATTTGTATTGTACATGAATTATATATGTGTGGTGAGTAGTGACCATTAGTCGACGGTTATTCGGAGATCGGGAGATGCGGTCTGGTGTGACGCAAGTTGAAGAAAAACAATTTCTTTATCGTCCCAACGTTTCGAACCTTATTAAGATCATCTTCAGGGCCTGGGATTTTCAAACATTGCATTTTTACATGTATTTCTTCAATTTCCACAATCATTATAAATCACGAGCCTTGAAGATGATCTTAATAAAGTACGATACGTTGGGACGATAAATAAAATGTTTTTCTGAAATCTACATCACACCAGACCGCATCTCACGATCTCCGAATAATCGTTAATTATATATATTAAATATCTTACAATAAAATTCGAACGGTGCAAATATTTACACCGTGACTCATAAAAATTGCCATAACGCGGAGAATTGCAGCCACAGTTCATCACCCAATCTCTATAAGGAATTAGGGGAGGATATCAAAATGAAACAGTACGAATCATCCGACGCGGTCGACTTCGAAACAAAATATCGCAAAAGAGGCAGGCGCAGGTCATATTGCCGTTATAATGAATTTCCCAACGGCGCTGGCTATTTTGTAACAGGTTTACGCTTTGCTAGTAAATAGGCCGGTGAGGGCTAATCGCGTTCAGATTGGCCGTAAGGAGAGTGCCGTCCCTTCCTGCCGGCCCACAAAGGTCTCCCGCCCATCGTAATCCACTCGTAGAGGCACCCCGCCCCTTCTTTCGCCCTTCCTCCCTTTGACCCTAAAATTAAAATCTCGGGTCACATGTGCCTCATTTCGAGCAAAGGTTAAAAAGGCAAAAAGAAGTTTAGTTATAAAGTTCACCTACAAGGCGGCCTGCGTGAAAATGTTTAAGAGGTCCTGTTCAGAAAAAAGTTAAAATGAAGAAAGTACTTATGGTTGTTTTGGACATGACAGAAGTATTTCTCTCTATCCTAACTCACTTTGTTTTTCTTCTCTCTCTCTCTCTCTCTCGTTCTTTCTTTCTGCCCTTCTCGCTTCACTCATTGTGCTTCTCATTCTCTCTCCATCCTCCCCTCTCTCATCCATATCCCCTTCCATACCCCCTCTCTCACTCTCTCGCTTCTCCATATCTGCTTCCATCTTCCCTCTATCTCTCCTCCATATTCCCTCCATCCCTCTCTCTCCATCCCTCTCTCTCTCTCTCTCTCTCTCTCTCTCTCTCTCTCTCTCTCTCATTATCTATATACCTATCTTACCCTTAGTTCTTTGCCACGTTCACTTTTTTTACTTGTCATCATTCACGCTCGCGTTTTCCAACAAACCTCAATTCGGCACGAGTTCCCACTCTCACTGTTCCGGTTTCTTCTGAACTGATTGGATGGTAATTATAGTACTCCATACCCCCGGCGATGTTCAAAACTGTCCAATCAAAAATTTAAGCAACAGGGTAATATTTGCTCCTAAAGGTTTACCAAGCCTTGAGCATTTCCGCATCAAGGGAAAAGCCTGCGGTTCTTAAGCCTCTCAATGCCCCTTGTGAACAAGGATTTACTTTGTCTCCGTCTCCTTAATTATATAGGCAATTGTATAATACGTGTATCATTCGGTCATTTATGAAATTTTATATTAACATTTAATTTCCTACAATAATATTAATGTTTTCAAGAGAAGAGACTATGAATAGTAACATTTTGCGCAATGGTAAAAACCGTCTGTTTTAGTTTAATTTAATACATGTATTATGATCAGACAAACAATGTAATGGTTTCCAACGTGCTACATTTTTTCTCATCCAATATTCGTTTCTTTTGTTTTGGTACATTATTTTATTAATATTAAATTATTGGAATATTTTGGGTAACATTATTGACCAAAAGTTGTAAATGCGCAAATTGCAATAGATAATTTCAAATGCATAACTGCTCATATCTTATAATTTAAACAATTGTATTATCGTCAGTTTTCTCATTCTGAAAAATTCATTTAATTAACTGAAGATAGTAAATAAAAGATTTAATTAACAGAAGAAAATAATAAAATGTGATCTAAAATGAATGAAAAGGGTTTTCTTATGAGCAACAGAATGAGGCTGTCTTCCTGTGTCAATTAAATCTCGAATGGAGTTATTAAAGGAGGGTTATTAATGATAGTCAATAACGTATAAAATTTTAATATGACCATTCGAGATTTGAATCGTGAGAAACAGACGTGAAAAGTTTATACTTTTCAAAATTATCAATACATTTTTTTAGTGGTATTGTTTGGTACAAAAATAAAACAAAATATTTATAGTTTCAGACTTAATTTTTGTATTTACCTTAAAAAGTTCAAATGTTAAAAAAAGTCAATTTGAGTGAATCAAAATCATGTTCGCCCAAGTCTGGTGTATTCCAAAATACAAAATGTATGATATGATTTGGACGTGGGAAAGGGTGGCCCTTCCCCCGCATGCATGAGCGACACCCTTTAACTGAGATTCCACCCTTATAGATTGCTCCACAATTTACCCCAAATGGAATATGATTTTAATATGTCCGGAAATAAATATTCAAGATGGTAAACCATCTCGGCCACGCCTCTTAGGCCGGTTTTACGACTCTATTTCTCTTCTTTTCAACTGCAATATCCCTGCCTGTGTAATAAACCGGAAGGGTCGGAATGAAAAACAACCGAAAGTTCGAACCGCAATGATAACCCTTGATAGTTCGTGCCTCGGGGAATGTAAATACAACATCACATACGGTGCATTTCGTATTACAACTTGCCTTGATTTTACACTTTCGTCCATTTTTACCGATGGCCACGTTTTATCGATCCAGAGACGCTTATTTCTTTTAGTGATTAACGAGTTTTGAAGATAATTTCTACGTTTCAGGGCATCCCGTTATTCTCTTTTCTAATCATTTTTCAATAGACCATATAAATCTCAACGTTCTTCAAACTATCTGATCTTATAAAACAAGAAATATATTTGTTTATTAAATATTTTCTTTTTTTTTCCCACGCCTTTCTCCCATTTTCCAAGATTTCGGTTTCGGTTTCACATCATACCTGGAAGGCTTTTTATTAACATTAGAGAAATTGTTCTCGGCTCTTATTCCATACGAGAAAAAAACGAGAAAAGGATTTGGAAGGATCTAGGACGAGATAACACGTTGGCAGTAACCCAAATAAATTCTCCAGGGCGAGTAAAGAAACCAAGAATTGTTACTACATCGGACTGGAAAATATATAGATATATTTCTACGCTCAAGTTTCATTAAAATGATGTTTTTATGTTATACGCTACAATTTCAAATTATTGTATACAGTACAACCTTGATAATTCGTAATGTAAATTGGGGGGGGGGGGTTAATTACGTTAGTGTAGGGGGATTTTTTTTCGAAATATCGAAAATACTGTTGAAAAATATCAATTATAAACTAAAACAAATTTATGTGAAGCAGTTATATAAAATCCCTAATTAGAATAGAAGATTTTCTATTGAATAATACAGCAAAAAATAGAAAATTGGATCAAATGGAAAATTTACGCAGAAGTGAATTCAAATGAAATAATCAGTAATTATTTTATAGAAATTTGAATGTCTATTTCGAGCAGTAAATAATGCTTATTTCTCAGGGATAAAACGGATTGATAATTGGAAATTATTAATTATAATAAGATTAATTAGTGTCGAGAAAGAAATTTTAATAATAAAATGAATAAACGATTAGAATTTTATACTAAAGAACGGAGATATTGGATTGGGGCCAATTGGAAAGAAAACACTCAATTCCATTCCTCAATCTTTCGACCATCGATTTTGTTTTATAGTTTATATTTCATCACTTCGTAAGCATTAGTAATAGTTTCCTGAAAAAGATTTCTCGACAATTCAACGAAAGACTGACTATAATTTATTTTCTTTCCAATAGGTCCTTTCCTTCTTGGTAATATTGGTAAAAGCACGTTGAGAATGTTACTCGATATGTTCCACATAATTAAAGAGGTCACTCCTTGGATCTGTATAAAGAGCGTTTAGGAGAGTCACCAATCATACTTAAGCACCACAGCAAGTTGGCACTCCAAGTTCGATTTCTGGCAGAGACGGCTTGTTTTATTGCACATAGTAACGATAATGTCTCTCTAGTGTGTGTTCGGAGTGAATGTATATTATGAAAGGGACGATGGCGCAATAGTGACTATTTCAACCTATACAAAGGTCGACCTTGAATAAGGTTAGTTATATGCAAACTATACACGGCGCGAATCAAAAATTTCTTCATTTCTTCGACGGGACGCCAAATTGATAGGAAGATGTATATATATATATATATATATATAGGTTTAGTC
>CM077107.1:23369491-23396481 GCA_039619505.1 Cimex hemipterus
CTCTCTCTCTCTCTCTCTCTCTCTCTCTCTCTCTCTCTCTCTCTCTCTCTCCCTTATTCACACTATTTTCGTATCTATTTATCACTTTTTTCTCTCACTCTATCGATAATCCCCTTTCCAATATTCTCGCTTTCTACCTGCCTATTTATCAATTTTCTCTCTCCCCCCCCCTCTCTCTCTTTATCTTTCTCTTTCTCTTTCCTCTTTCTCTCCCTTATTCACACTATTTTCTTATCTATTTATTACTCTTTTTCTTTCACTCTGTCAGTCTACACTATCGATGATAATCCCTATCTCTCATATTATCGTTTTTAACCTGCCTATTTATCAATTCTCTCTCTCTCTCTCTCTCACATACACTCTCTCTCTCTCTGTGTTTTGCTTTTTCTGTGCATTCTTCTCTCTTACGATCACATTCTTTCAGTAAGTTTAATCACTTATCTTTCTTCCATATTCTCGCTTTCTAGCTGTCAATTTTTTACTCCTCTCTCCATCCTTGCCCTCATCCTCTGCCCCTTTTTCTTTTTCTTATGTCAACTAATGTGGATTTAAATCAACAAATGTATGGCTCTTTTGCGCTCGCTATCAATCCAGTTTTTTTTTACATTATTTTTATTAGACTTTTCTTCGTAATTTCGATATTTATCACAGATTTGTAACTAAACCAACTCCTTTTTGAATATATAATTGCAATTGATGTATTCGGCCTTGGTTATTTCATGTCTATAATTGATATTATTCAATGTTTCTCTTACCTTTCTTTCACCCGCGTAATCGCAAGCGCGCCTTTTTCAATGTTTTACGTAGGATTTTTCCATGACCATTTGCGCATATCATTTTATTTGATTAATTTTGGTTAATTAAGGACAGTTCGGGTAAGAGTTAGGATTAGGTGTACATTAGCGTTAGATTTAAAGTTGGGGTTAGGTTGGTATGAAGTTAGACTAGGCAAAGCAGGTTTAGGGTTGCGGAAATAATTAGCTATTAGGTTAGGTCGTATTGGATTCGGAACGAGGTAGGTTAAGTACGATTATAGTTAGGTAAGTGAACGAGTTCGATTATATATTCAGAATATTTTTTTTTCGTAAAACGGAGAAATTTTGGAGAAAGTGTGAATTTTTTATATCAGGCTGAACGAATGTGCATAATAATATCCCATATTATTTGGTACCCGTGTTTTCAGTGTTTTTCCTACTAGAATGAATATTCAAGCCTATCGGTACTGAAATGTGTTGTCCGACAACACAGATAAAAAACAATTTCCACGGAGTGAAAGAGACAAGCTTAACCCAATTCTTATACGGGAACTTCGTCGGAATAAGGTAATTTTTTTTTTTTTTTGCACCACTGGAATTGGAAGGAAATAAAACGATACTATTAAAGTAGATTGCGGTTTTGGCTTACATTCTTTAACTGTTATTTTATTCCGCACATAAATGAGAAAGTGAAAGACGTGAAAGTTTTCCCCAGCTTGTAACACCTGTCAACGTTTGCCCCATGGAAATCGACAATAAAACAGAACAACGAGTGCTACCATTATTTTTTATGGTCAGATATGTTTACTAGCAGCACAAATAAAAATTAACATCTCGTCCTTTTTAATGCTTAGTTCCACATTCATCAATCAAATTCATTCATTTAATGATAATTTTTTTAAGTAGCATAGAATATAACCTAATTTATACTGCTGGTTATCTTTTAATTTAATTATTGATTTGATTAATTAATTTCATCCTAGCCCTCTTAAGAGTGAAGTAGCACTTAGTCGCCTTGCCACACTGACTGGGCAACATATTTTTGTTTTCAGTTTTATCGTCCACTTTATCAACTACGAACACTCTGGGTCAAGTTATGTTCGTGAACAAGGCGAAAAAAAGCAAATTTAGTTGCTAATGCCAAGGTTTCGACCTATTTTAAAGTCATCATCAGTGCAAAACCAACCATAAATATTGTATATCTACAGATTGTCTTTTTTGTGAAGACAATTCATGGCAGTTTTGGGGCTGAATCGATCTTCAAGGAATTTGTGAATACTAAAAAAAAAATTTCACTTACACACACACTTTCTCTCTTCTTACTCTCTCTCACTCTCTCTCTCCCTCTCCCTCTCTCTCCTTCTCACTCTGCCTATCTATCGATCTCTATATATCTTTCACATCTCTCTCCCCCTCTCACACCCCTCTTTCTATCTATCTCTCTATCTACCTTTCAGTTCTCTCTCACGCCCTCTTCCTCCGTCACTCTCTCACTCTCTCTCCCTCTTTCCCTCTTTCTCTTTATATCCGTCTATGTATCTCTTTCCGTCGATCTTTCACTCTTCTCTCTCTCTCTCTCTCTCTCTCTCTTTCTCCTCCCGCTTTCCTCTTTTATTCACACTATTTTCTTATCTATTTATCACTTTTTTCTCTCACTCTATCGATAATCCCCTCTTCAATTTTCTCTGTTTCTACCTGCCTATTTATCAATTTTCTCTCCCTCTTCTCTCACCCTCTCTCCATTTTTCTTTTTTTGTTTATTCTTCTATCTCACTCTTACATTATGTCAGTATGTTTTATTGCTTATCTCTCTTCCTTATTCTCAGACACCCTCTCTTTTAATATCTATATATCACATCTCTCACTCTCTGTCGGTCTACTCTTCCATTATCCGTCTCTCCCATATTCTCGCTTTATACTCACTCACTCTCTCTTTTCTCCCACTCACTCTCTCTCTCTCTCTATCTCTCTCTCTTCTCTCACTTTCTTTCACCCTCTCTCCATTTTTCTTTTTTTGTTTATTCTTCTATCTCACTCTCACATTGTAAAAAAATAATGGGAAACGACTCCACTGTTTCATTAGCATAAAGTCACCGCCGTTTGCAAATGTTTTTGCTTCCTAAGAAAATAAAGAAAACGTACATTCTCTCACCCTCACTCTCCACTCTCTCTCTCTCTCTCACTCTCTCTCTCTCACTCTCTCTCTTTCTCTCTCTCTCTATATATATAGACGTATTTAAGGATTGTTGCACTGATAATGACCATACAATAGGTTGAAAGCGTGGCATTGGCAACTAAATTTTCTTTCTTCTTCTACAAGACCATTCCTTGATCCAGAGTGTACGTAACTTTTTTAAAAATAAAACTTCTATATTAATATTTTCAAATGATTTTATTGCCGTATGATTAATAGAAATGGACGAAATTTCACTTTGGCAATTCGTGTCGTGAGATGTGTTTGTAGAAATCCTTCAACCTGATGATGGGCTAAAAGGCTCGAAATACGGATCGTTGCAAAACAACTTACTAGGAAGTAGGAACTATATTTTTTTAAAAGGATTAAAAAGGACTGTTTGATTAATGTCGCTGTTGTTTAGAAATTATTTATATGTCAACTCAACATAAAGTCTTCTCTCTTATTTGAAGTAAATTATAAATTTTATTATTTGAGTTGAGCATCTAAAACTGCAGTAAAAGGACGAAACGAGTGTCATCTTCTATTCTTATTATTACATTCCTCCATTTATTTGAGGAGGATGCGATAAAAGGAGAGTCACTGGATAATTGACCTACTAGAGATTCAAATGATAAATTGAGCATGTATGAATTATTATATAATTTTAAATATCATATAAATGTAATAAAACATATTTATTATTATGATTGTTGACCGGACTAAAATTACAAGCGTATGATTTATTCCGTGAATTTTTGAGATATTAGAGGACAAATTGTGAATACAATTCTTTCAGGAAAAGCTTTAAAAAAATGTTTAATGAACCCATTCTCGACGGATAATATTTACCTAATTAAAAAAGATAGTAATAAATTAAAAGAAAAATTTCACCCCTGTACAGGAGGAAGGCGTAGGATTGTAGATGGGATGGAGGTGAAAGTAGAAAATAGAGAGGTGCTCCGCCTGCGGAGAGTCTACATCCTCCGGAAGCAAACCCTCATTCCTCCCTTATCTCACGGTTTCCCATAATTCACCACACTCTCACCGCAACCCTCTAATAAACTAAAACTCTCCCGTTTGATATGAAAATCCAAAATTCGGTTAGCCGAAAATTCTTTCCAACCGCGACACCCTCGAGAGTTCATCCGTTAAATTAATTCGGTAAACTTGGTTTACCGTTTTCGCTTGTTATCCAATTTGACAGAAATAGACAATAAACTCGTCATTCGTATCATTACTTCAGAATTAAATTAGTTTAATTCTCAATTGTTCAATATTGAAAATATATTATTTAATTATACTCACTATTGATTTCTTCTAAACCGAATACACAACAAAAAATAAAACAGTCTCAATTATAATTAAAAAAATATAACCGCATGTCAAAAATTACATTACATAAAGAATTTGTGTACATGTTTCGAGCTCAAGTTTTTAAGGGTAGATATGTCGCTAAATAAGATTATTAACAATTTGGGCTACAGACGTTGCATCGCCGGTTTTTATTTATTTGTTATGATTTTTTTTGTGATAGTCGATTGTGTATGAAATTATTCAGAATTCGTGAGATGCGGGCAGGTGTTATGTAGGTTTCAGAAAAACATTTTCTTTATCGTCGCGCGTTTCGAGCTTTATCGTGATTATCTTCAGAGCCTGCGGTTTACAAACATTATTTATATTTAACAAATTATTTATCCGGTTTATTGATATTTATTTCCTGCGTAAGGTTGCCAATCTTTATTGCTGTTCAAAAACGTTTTTTTACAGATCATATAATTTAAGTTATTTAAAAATATATATATATTTCCTATTTTGTATACATATTGCAATATTTGTAGCCGGGCGACTCTCGTAGAAAGGGTTTTATGTATATTTTCTTGATCCCAAAAATGATACTAATTTTACAACGACCCAACCTATCGACGTATTAATGGAATTTGAAAAACAATAAATTACAGATAAACGAACAAACTTTGTAAATAAATCTAACAGATTTAACGATCTTTGGTGAATCCCTTTCACTCGATGCATATAAATTTCCTGAATTGTGTGAAAATAAAATTTAAAAAAAATATACGTAATACAAAAAAAATGGAATTTTTGTGCCACAAAAAAAGACTAAGGTCTTGAAAAATAATATATTCAGCTACTATGTGGATAAATAAAAATATCTGACAAGTAAAGACATACGGTATCAACTCCTTGCCCTTAAAATTGAAAATACAGCAGGTTGTTCGATTGAAAAAAATGAGAGACAGTCCTTCCTCGTCGTTTGATAGCTCAACTCACACTCCGCTCCTGCTGTATGGGATTAGCTTATCCCTTGAGATAAGCCTCCGTTTTTGAAAGTATTGTTATACAGAATAAAACAAACACTACCAATGTTAGTGTAAGATGCTAACAAATACATGACGAATATTTTATTATACATGCTTTGATTGCTACATCAACCACCATCTTGACTAAAACCAGCAATAGCGCAAATTATTCAGATATCGTGAGATGCGGTCTGGTGCGATGTAGGTATCAGAAAAACATTTTCTTTATCGTGCCGACGTTTCGATCTTTTATTGAGATCATCTTCGGGGCCTGGGATTTACAAACATAGTTTACATTTAGAAAATACATATAGAATTTGGAAAAGTGAATTTATACAATGCAAAATGTATTTTATATTCCAAAAATTATTTCTACTCATTCAAAGTGTTTGTCTTCTGTGTGCCATTCTTGCGTGTCGTGTTGAGATTGCCAGTGAGATTTTGTTGTTTAATGTTTATATATGTTGGATTTTATAAATCGCAAAAATCCACTTAACAACAATAATTACTAACTGTATATAAACTGTAATAAATATAACTGATACCAATTATTTTTTAAACAAAAAATATACAATGTATAGAAAATAATAGTATGCTTGAACATACCGCCCACCAATTTTTGACCCACAAAAATTCTAGGCATTGCCTGTCTATGACCTGGCGAGAGTAAAGGTGCGAATTTTGACAAAGGGTGTATAAACGAAGGGTGAGGTGTCTTGACTTTGGCCACTCTAATCATTCCATCTATTCTTGGATAACAGCTGTGATTCGTCCGATCGGCCATAGTAGAGAGGGCGTGTTGTCTTCAATGAAGTCCCTTCTTTAACATTTTCTGTTTTTGTCCACTTAGTTCAAATAGCCATTTTTTCTATTTGTTTTGGATGTGCTGATTAAGCAGCTGCCATCTCACTAGGCGATTTGAAACGGTGTGTGACATCTTTTTCAATCCTTAATCCTTGCTACTAAAAGAGCGCCGATTAGAAAGTTTCCAGGGGTCAACATATCATAAACACTTCATTAAATTTGTAATTTTTCAAAACCTTCGATTTTTTCAAAAATCTAGACTCGACGAATCCATAAGAACATTCACTCAGTAATTAATATTTGTAAATTACACGTATACTCGTATAATTTGATCTCTAGATTAGAAATGGAGTAAAAAAATAAATTATTTCCATTTTTTTTTCGGTTTTATCTGTATCTTTATACAGATATCGTGAGATGCGGTCTAGTGTGATGTATGTATCAGAAAAATCGCACATCAGCTTTGGCACAAATAAGAAATATACTCCGTTCAAACTCGTAATTTATATAAAAGTTCGGCCTTCGTGAATAACGTGTCATTTAAAATGAAAGTTTTGGCGAGATATTATTGCTTTTCTTCTTTTTTTCTCATTCATCTGGCATAAAATGTTCACATAGTCTCGTCCAGGAAGGATCCCAACGGTTGGAATACAGTGAGTGAGTGAATCCCACTAACTAACTATTCCAATCCAAAAATATCTAATTGCAATGGCAAAAAACATTGCACTGGGCGCTTTACAGAGTGCTTAATACGAATGTAACTGTTAAAAAAAATGAGTATACCCCTTTTTGGTCATTTGACCACAATATCTGTTTTATAATGTTATTTTCTTCATTTCTTACAATGTGGAAATAATCAACTATAATATATAATAACTATAACATACGTTCACAATAGCAGAATTGTTTAAAGTACGGTATATAAAATGCAAAAGATTGTTAAGAAACCTTCCTTTTACTAACTTTTTGTTGGCTTGTTAAGCCTAAACTTCAAAGAAACACAGGGTTACTGGACCTCGAGTACTGACAAATTTTCACCGTAATATATTTTCTTGGCTAACTGATGAATTAAATTCACTAATTTCTTGGTCCACTTGATCAATTAAATGAAGAGTGTTAGGAGTTAGTATCCGAGTGGATCGAGGTGATCAAGTGGTAGATCGGAAGATCGTGAGTTCGAATCCTGCTCGTGTAATTGACTTTTTCATCTCAACTAAAAACCTTAATTAATTAAATGAATTAAATTTGACCTAACTTATTTTTTGAAAAAAATACACCATCAATCTTCAAAGTTCAATCCAGTGGTCGCCCGAAATATACAATCCAATTATACTAACAAAAACAAATTAAACGGCAAAATTAAAAAAAAAAGTAGTTAGAAGCTGTATGTAATAACGTGGATAAATGTTTGTAGGCTGTGTTTTGAATATTTTACACCAAAGTTTATAAGCTTTTCCGCTCTTGACTCATAAATGAGCCAAGCAACAACATGTAATAATTCACAAATAAATTCATCTCGTTTCAACAAATCAGGGAACTTGCTAGGATTAATTGAAAACTTGACTCAACTGTTAGTTTCCTTTAAACCAAAACGAATTGTAAAGTTATACATTTAATAAGAAAACGAAATTCCGTAAACAAAACTCACAGACCACAGTAGTTTAAAATTATCCCATTCTGGAAACTTTCTTAATAGAATTTGAATTATTTTTATTCTTAGCAGTAAAACCTTTGTCGACTCCCTAAAAAAAAAAATAATAAATAAATAAAATAAAATAAAATAAAATAAAAATAAAAATCCTGTATAATACTAATTTCAAATTTGAAATCAGATCTAACGTTTCGTTTATTCGGCGAATTATTGTTCTTTCCAATATTTTTTTTTAAACAATTGTACAAATATAACAATTCTAATATGTACGGAAAACTGTGCTTGCAAACAATTGATTGTTCATAGGATATTCTAAGAAATAAAATTCTTGTAATATTATATGTATTATTGCAGTTATTTGTCGCACCTTGCAGTGTGAGGGACTTTGCAATATTTGGCATTCCGCTATCGGCCCTCTGACTTAATCATTCACACAACTATATATACGAACGCAAATGTATGTGTATATGTACGATAAGCCATACACGTTTAACGGACCGCACACCAGGTCTGGGGCAAATCCCGCGCGTGTCCAACTTTGAGAAAAAGATTGATCAGTGTTTCGATTAATTAAGGTTTTTAGGTGAGATAAAACAATCTGTGTCACTACAGGATTCGAACCCAAGATCTTCGGCTAGGTACGCCGCTATCCTCCGCCACTTGAGCTAACGTGAACACGATCCACTCGGACACCAACTTTCCATCTCAACCCCACGTTGCATTTTCCCTCCATTTTTCAAAAGTCTTTTTGACTCTCGGCCGTAAATGAAATGGCCATGAAGGGTTTAGTAAAAGTATACTTCATCTTTATTTATTAAATTCACTAGTTCGTAGTCCACTTGACTAATTAATATTTTTCAATTAATTAATGTTTTTAGTTGAGAAAAAAATTGATAAAAATTATTTGAGTTCGGGGTTCGAATCCGGCTCGTGACAATGACTTTTTTTTATCTACACTAAAAACCTTAATTAACAAGATATTAATTGGCCAAGCGGGCCACGAAAACAAATGAATTTTTTGTGTGTTGGTAAAGCAGGTCCAACAGGGCGTTTCCACATTTTTAGAGTGTCAATATTATAAATTATTTATTTACAGGATTTATATTAATAATAATTCTTTCAAAATTGGACACCTGCCCGGGGTTGCCTCAAACCTGGAGTCCGGTTCGTTAAACGTGTATGGCCTATATTGAAACGGCCGAGTATGATTGCTTCTTGCGTGTACTTCGTTGGACCATCCCTCCGACGGGCACTTGATACGCGAGAATTTGTCGGATGAGCCTGCCCATTACGTTGTCGGCACTCTTTTCGCACAAGTCCAGATCGGTGTGGTTTACTGAGGTATAGACATTCAACCGTAGAAAAGCCTTGAGCAGAACAATGGGTCAAATATTTTCTTGACCTTTCCCTATCTGAAGTGCCCAATTCTTTATCAATCCAAGAGATGGACAACTGCCGCCTCAAAGTTGAATGTGGATTCATGGTTATGCTGAGTGGGTTACGAATCTTCCTCAATCTGCAAAATTGCACGCGCCCGATTTTCGACGATGTGAATGTAGCACTGGCTTCTTCACAGCTTGCAGTTATAGCGTTTATCACCCAGTCGGCGATACCTTCCCCCATCACCATAAATCTAGTAACAAGCGATACCGTTCTCTTGGAATAAAAATTTCCTTTTTTAAAAAACCTCGAATAAATCCTGGTATTTTCCCCTTAAGACCGATTTCCTGACGACATGCAATATAGTACAGGTGGAGGCAGACGCTTTTGTGATGTACAAGAACAAGGACAGGGCGTGTTATCAGTTCAGAAAAGTATTCCGAACAGCTCATTCGAGCAATCAAACATGATCCACCCGGAACCTGTTAAACCTGCAGAAAACCGATTGAAACTAGCTGTAAACTCATTGCATCACAAGAAACCAGATCAAGCAAACGTTACCTATGGACTCTAGGAGTTTACTCAGGCTGGTTGTCAAAGAGTCTCCGTTCTTTACCGATTCTTGGTATTGTCTACTGACATTCTTCTTCTACCCAAAAAGAAAATGATTTGTTGTAGTATGTATATATATATATATATATATGTATATATATACTTATTTTAGTGTGTATATATATATATATATATATATATATTTATTTATCTATTTTTATTTATCTTTTTCTCTGTATAATGTGCCTTTCCCATTTTTATGTATATCTACTTTTTCCTTTTTTTCCCTATCACACAAAGACTATTACTCATTTTCTCTATATCTGTTTATCTATGTAGCTACCAAATTTCTTCCTACATAGTTACACTCTCTTTTCTCTTTCTCTCTCTCTCTCTCTCTCTCTCTCTCTCTCTCTCTCTCTCTCTGACTTATTGTTATCATATTCTTTCGCTTACACAACGAAAAACAAGAAAACAGCAATTTATAAGATTGTAATTATAATATTAAAATTTTCATATACCAAAAACACATTTTAATTAATAATAACATTAAAAAAAATGAAAAGTTAAAACGAGAAAAGTTAAGAAAAAAAAGAAGGTAAGATAAAGAGATAACCAGGTATAATTTTTTTGTTGAACAAAAATGTTATATATTTAATCTTGAAAGAATATAAATCGTCAGGAGTTTTTTTTTAATCAACGGGGAATAAAAGTAAGTAAACAGAATTTTAATTTATTAAAATTCAGGGCGAAAAGACGGGTAGTTTATAACTTACTTTACAAAGATCGCAAAGGCCAAAGTGAAAAAAACTGGTAATGCGGAAATATCTGAAAAATCTCCGACAACACCGGTAACACCGACAAAATAGAAGAAACCTGAAAAGACAAATCATAGTTTGGTTTTTTATATCTATACACAAAACGAAAAAAAAAACGCGAAAAAAGTACAATTGCAACAAAATACAGACAGAGAGTATGTGCAAGATCCGAGACGAATTGAAGATGTTACATAACAGCATAAGTAATAGAGCTAAACTAAGCTGATAAACTAGCTACAATTAAAAAGAAAAATATATGTAAATATATTATGTTTTGGTCTTTAGTACCATATAATTCCAACTTTTTAATAAAATATTTTCTTGATAGAGCGCCCCCGAAAATGATGTTGGGCGTTGGTCTGTGACTTGATGGACTCGTGCTGATCCGGCAGTAAGTCGTTTGTTGGGTCCGTCTTCGCTCGCGGGTTTGCTGAACTACTCCAACGCGTTTTGGTATTACGTTCAATGAGGAACGTTCTGTCACTTTCTCCGAGGGCTTCCAAGTTGGCCCGCCAGATATCACTAGGTCTTTTTCGGTTAGGGCCGTGGCCATCGGTCGTTCCATGTGGTTATAAGATTATTGGCGGTTGTTATTTTTGTACCGTATCCAACATTCCTTTAGAGTAGTCCATACCATGTCACCACCCTTAGAAAAAGAGGAGTATTGCCTGGGTGCGTTGTTAGGGGTGGTTATGAGGTCCACATCAGGTTCTCATCCATGGCCCATTTTTCTCAATTCAAGGTCCTTCATTCTATCCTGTGACCCTTCCCAACCTTTCGTTGCAAGGGGGGTATCCGAGCACAATATAATGTGCGTGGCAACCTCTCTAAAGCACAAGCTGTATTCGTCGGCGGGTGCCTTGGCAGAGTGATCCCCGTCTGCATAAGCCATCTTTACATTGTTGTTTGTTTATTTCGACAGGGTCTGGCATTCAAGCATACTTTTAAACTTAGCCCTTCCCACCCCTTTCATTCTTACTTTTTAATGAAATTCTACCTAACCTGTCGTTGTTTCAGAGTGAGGTGCGGCAATGAATTCTCTGAAGTCAAACAGACACAGGTCGGTGTACCGCAAGGTAGTATCCTTGGTCCTGTCCTATATACCATTTATACTGCCGACCAAAACATCCTGACACTATTATCACCATCTTGCGGACGACACCACAATTCTATCCTCTAACTCGAATCCTGTCCAAGCTACCTCCAACATCCAGGAACACCTTGAGCTTATCGAAGATTGTTGGAAAAATTGGAAGACAATACTGAAGCTCTCAGTGTACTCGTAAGCAGAAAAAGCAGTCTTGCCCTCCATTGTGCATCACCAACAGTGAGATACAAGTTTCCACTCAAGTCAACTACCTGGCACTCCACCTCGACAAAAGACTGACTTGAAATTGCCACACGAGACTTAAAAACAGCAACTTAATTCAAGACTTGGACTATTACGAAGACTTTCAAGACCCAAATCGACTGTCACTTTACAAGACTTAACTATGATTAGCATGGGCATACGAAGTAGAACCGATCCTTCCAATATTAAGCGCTTCCAGTTCTTCCGATCGAAAGTCCTTAGACAAATTGTCAAAGCACCTTATTTTGTCACTAACAACATTATCCACAAAGACCTCAACGTTCCATTTGTCAACGAACTAATTCGGTCCTGATTCCAAACCATCCACACAACCTTTCGAACCAACCTAACCATACTGCTCGAACCCTATCCACTCATCCCCAACCTGACCACCCAACACGTCGCCTCAACCGACGTTGGCCTCGGGACCTGCCAGACACCTAGTCATACAAACTAAGTGCCAGCATTGGCTGGCTCTTCAAAGCATGTGTTCTACCGGTACAGTGCTGGCATTAGTACTAGTGTTGTGCAGCATGATGTATTAATCATGTGTACTTATTTGTATACGTATACTATACAATCCTGTGTAGGTATGTAAATTTAAAATGTTTTGGCTTCCTGTCGTGTTGGTTTCCAAGATTTTTTTCTACTGAACCTTTGCATTTTTTTGTCATCTAGTGTTTATTTATTTGCTTGTACATCGCCACGTTTTCGAGTACATTGAATATTCGTGTTTTTGTGCTACGTTGTTTTAAGATAAACTTTAATACACAAAGCACAAAGAAAAGAACGAAAACTCAACCTAAGGAGAACCTAGAGATATACAAACAAATAGCACTAAAACCTAAACAGCTTAAAAAAAATGAACAGACGGAAAATTTGTAAATTCACAAACGAACACATATATAAACACACTAATTTCCCTAACTAGCTAAAAATATAGCTAAAACGTAAACTTCAAAAAGATTATCGAATAAAATCCACAGATAATAACTAACAAATGCCAAGACCATCTCGCCACCTAGCGCAAACGCCAGACCGAACGGCATAGTATAAACACTACTCGGGCAGTGACCAACCTCCTCACTGAAGATGGCGCATGCTTCAAAACGCCTTGGAACAACTCAATCCGCCCAACGGTTAAGCATGAGTCGTGGAAATTCTATCAATTCGACGATGAAATTGAAAAAGAAAAACATCCGGAAAGAAAAAAAACAAATTATGAAAATAATTCTAAACATTTTGCCTTGCTAGCTATAAAGCAGCCACCTATTTCCATTAAATCATGCACCCACGCTAATTACAAAACAATTCAGCTTGTAAATAGTTCAGAAAAGTTTCAGTCCTCCAAACTTCCTTGTTAAAGCGATCGTAAACAGTTAATTAACAGGAGAAAAAAGGACGAAACACCATAAAGGGAACACTGGAAGATTCAGTTAGTAAAATATGCATTACTTAATGAAATGAATAAATTTATCACAATTCATTGGCATTTAGCTTTTATTTATTTATAAAATTTATTACATTTTCAATGTACACGTTGCCTCAAATAAATGCATCCAATTTGGTTACTTTTCTTAAAATTGCCTCCACCTTTTTTATGTTTTTTATTTACACTAAACATTTAGCCTTGAAACACTTTAGAAATTCATTCCCTCCAGGATACGAAGGTTGAAGATATAAAAATAAAATAAGAAAAAAAATTAACATTGATCATTTTTATGCATCAAAAAATATTTTCATAACTTATTTTTTCATCTATCAGCAATCCCGAGGCTCAATAATAAACAATGAAAAAAAAAAATTGAATCCATCATGTAATGGATAATTGGATTGATACTGAATAATAAATCACGAACGTCAGTGACCGTTCATTCACGTTAGCGTTGTGAAGGAAAATAATGAAGAAAATTTGGGCCTTTTAGCGACAGTAGGACAATAATGAATAGGGGAAAATATAGCTGAGGCGTTGGGCATAGAGCTCTCTGATAGAACAGGATCTTGCACTTCGGCCTAACTGTGGAAAAATATTAGAAATCGTTGGTGGAAAAGGTTATGACAGAGATTACACAGCTTATAGCGTAAAGTTGATGAAGGTGAGGTGGATAGTTTCAACATAACATTCCCGAATTCATTCTCGCTAGTAACTTACTTTTCACAGCCAGACGTCACACTCTCATCCAAGAGTACTTGATATTCCTCGGTGCGGGGTTATAAGCAACCCCTTACGTTCACGCTAATAAATTACTTATACTTTCCAGGCGACATAGACTTACCCCAGAGTTCTCGATATTCCTAGAGGCCGGGTTATAAGCGATCCCTTACTTTCGCGCTAATAAATTACGTATACTCTCCAGGCGACATAGTCTAACCCCAGAGTACTCGATATTCCTGGGGACCGGGTTATAAGCAACCCCTTACTTTCACGCTAATAAATTACTTTTACTTTCCAGGCGACATAGACTCACCCCAGAGTACTCGATGTTCCTCGCGCGGCGTTATCAGCAACCTCTTCCTTTCACGCTAATAAATTACATCCATTATAATAAATTAACAAAACATAACACTCGTTACAAGTCTGGTCACTTTTACTCTCCAGACGTCACCCAATCACCCGAAAGTACTCGATCTTCCTGGGGGCGGGGTTATAAACAACCCCTTACGTTCACGCTAATAAATTACTTATACTTTCCAGGCGACATAGACTTACCCCAGAGTTCTCGATATTCCTAGGGGCCGGGTTATAAGCGATCCCTTACTTTCGCGCTAATAAATTACGTATACTCTCCAGGCGACATAGTCTAACCCCTGAGTTCTTGATATTCCTGCGGGTGGGGTTATAAACAACCCCTCACTTTCACGCTAATAAATTACTTTTATTTTCCAGGCGACATAGACACCCCAGAGTACTCGATATTCCTGGGGACCGGGTTAATAGCAACCCCTTACTTTCACGCTAATAAATTACTTTTACTTTCCGGGCGACATAGACACCCCAGAGTACTCGATATTCCTGGGGCCCGGGTTATAAGCGACCCCTTACTTTCACGCTAATAAATTACTTTTACTCTCCAGACGTCTCGTACTCACCCCAGAGTACTCGATATTACTGGGGACGGGGTTGAAGATGTGTCAGAATTTATAGGCTATAGAAAGTATAATATAGACTGAGTATTCTGAGGTACCTTGCATAATTTTGTTATCAAAAATAGGTATCAATTATTTTCAACAAAATTGAAAAATACTAAATACCCTTTTTTCTTTTTTTAAATCATTTTTCCTGTACAAAAGAAGTTTAGCCGGCCCCTGTAAAAATATTATCCTGTATATATTAAATGTAGAATTTAATATTAATATTAAGAAATTTAATAAATAAGATTAGGTAGCTCGTAATCGATCATCGCTGGTTAAATTAATTCATACCTGGTACTAATTATGATTAGGACAGTTGAGATTTACGATAAACAATTGTTAATTTCCAAATTAGACTTAAGAAGATAAGGTGTTGAATAGCTGTCTAAGATAAGGGTGTTAGCGTCAGTTAGCGACAATCTAATCATCTATATTGTCAACGGTTGAAGTCTTTTTCGAGGGCTTCGTTCTCTCCTACTAACATTTGTGAGCCTTTAGAGACTAATTGAATTAGCGCTATCCTACTCATAGGTCTCTTACCTTCATAGTCATTCAATAATCCTCGAGAGGGTGCGTGTTGAAGTAGGATCGCTCTTTTCTTTCCCTTTAAAATGAAACGTTGGGATAAGTATAAAATGTTGCGAAAGGATGGCATTAAACGTTATTTCGTTTACCTAACGGGGCGAGAGAAAAAAAGTAAAACAATATGTGGACTAATTTTGCGTTTTAACGGGAAATAATAGCCTCATTGCCTCCGGCGTGAATAGGCGTTATAACCGGCGATAACCGTTAATTGAATTTCATTGGACTCTTGCGAGAGGTAATACAAAATGCTGGACTATGAAGCTAACAAAAGAGATGACCGCTTATCAGATTAGGGTTAACAAGGGGAGGCCGTATTGGTTTCCCACTAGGTAAAATCGCTTTCCCACCTTTCTGAAATCAAGGCACAAAAGCAATCGGTAACAAACATTACTGATCAGCAATAAATACCGATTGCTATCATCTATAACAAGATTCCGATTCCGTGCATTATTCAGCTCTTTTATTTAATTTTAGGTCAAAATCTTTTTTTTTCTCTCGGAAAAACAATATCGTATGTGATACAAAACATTTGGCTGGTATTGCTTTTTAATAAAGAATTACACTTTTTCTCTCACTGTTCATTTCACAGTCTAGTTAAAAAAACTAGACTAAAATACAGCTAATTTATTTAGTAATTTATGAGCACAAAAATTCTATGATGTTTTTACTATAATGTTGTACTTATTTCCTGAAGACCGGTTTCAGGTTAAGGCTAAATACGGCATAAAAAGTACTTATTATTTACTTTTTGAACAAATATCCAAGTAATAAATGTAAAATAATAAATTTTTTATCATGCATTTAAAAAAAACTAATTTACAAATATTAATAAATTACAATTAATTAAGGTTTTTAGTTGAGATAAAAAAGTCAATGGCAGGAACGGGATTCGAACCCACGGTCTTCTGCTTGAACGCCGCTTCTTAACGAATTGAGAGCTATTGTGACTTCGATCCACTCATACACCATCTTACTAGTGTTCATCAATGTTACCATCAAAGTAGTCCTTCGAGGTTTTGTTTTGTTTTTTAGAAGCTGTATGGTGATTGTTTTATTGCGATGTTTGTTATTGTATGTAAGTCTTTGTTGTAATTTTCAGTGTTGAGTTGGATTGTTTTTAGTTCGTACACTTAAAAACGGAAAACTTATAAACGCACAAACAAACTCACAATCACACACCACCTTCACACCACTAAAAACACTTCATAACAAAAAACGAAAACGTTCAGAAGAACAAAACATTACAACCAACGCCATGAAAAAACAAAAAACTAACGTCGCACAAATAATAACCTGCAACGGAAACAACACCCAAGACGATCAACGGACACGGAGACCAAGCCCCCTAACGCAACGCCCCCAGCGACATGCGACGGACACAAGACTATATAAAGCCCGCTCAGACTAAATGACAAACGGTTTATCACTGAAGATGGCGTAAAGCCGAAACGCGTTTGATTGACTCAAACAATAAACCCGCGTGTGAAGACAGACCCAGTAAGTGCCCGTGTGCCGGTTCAACCATCTTACTATCTCAACCTCACCAGTGTCCGAGTGGAGGATCGTGGTCACGATAGCTCATCCGGTAGAATAGCGGCGTATCAAGCCGAAGATCGTGGGTTCGAATCCCGCTCGTGCCATTGACGTTTTTATCTCAACTAAAAACGATAATTAATTGTAAGATATAATTGGTCAAGCGGACCACGAAATCAGTGAATACATTAATAAAATTTGGAATTTTTTTATAACAAATTGATAATTCAGATCACGTACATGGATCAAAATGAAATCTTTTTTTTAGAAGCTTTTATTAAGCCTTCCTCAGGGATCTGCAGCTAGTGACGTGCGATACCAATCGATATGCGTAAAGTATCGAGTATTTTCTTTCTGTACTGTATCGAATACTTTTTGTAATATCGTAAAATGTACTGAAATAAATTTTTCGTCGAGTGTTCAAGTAATATTGAATTGTATTTACCCTTCGAAACTTACCGCCCATCAAACTGGGAATTGACTGCTTAAGGTTAAAAGCACCTACTAGCGGCATGTGTCAACAAAGTTAATCGAGATTTCAAATTGGTGGTTGGCAACTTTGCCGATAATTCTGGGAACTTATAATTCTTTCTTTAGTCGCACCTTGCACATTCAATTTCAGTAATTTCTTAGATAACGATTTTGTCTTCCATTCCCTAAAATACGTTCACCATCTTTCTCATAGGTAGATTACCTAATCATGTCTTATACCGAAATTAAGGCATGATGTTATTTCACTAAGAAAATTGAATCGTTGGCATCTTGTAAACTTTGTCTTATATTTTCAACCATTTGAAAACAGAACACCCGTTGATCAATTTTCTTAAAACGATAAAACTGAAGTATCATTTATGTTGAAATGTGCAGCTTTTTCTCGTTCTTGTTGTTTGACCAGTCCGCAGTAGGAAGTTGTTCATTTATGAAGAAACGAAGTAAGTACTCATTAGTATCGAATAATTTCTGTCGATACTTGAGTAGTATCGAATATTTCTTTTGATACAAGTATCGATTACTGATATCGAATGTAGTCGTGTATCGCACGTCCTACTTACAGAAGGATATACATAATTAAAACTGCTTTAAACAGTTCTATGAGAAATTTTCCGAAAATAACAATTTCATTTGGAGAAATAAATGTATTAGAAAAATGTGTTCCAAAGGGAAAAAGTTTCAAAATAGGTCGTGGTAAACTTGAGGGTAATAATAGAGAAATATAAGTGCCGAATTTCATCAAAAATTGTTCAGTAGTTACTGAGAAAATGTCCCTTTTATGTCACTTCTTCCACTCCTCTCAAACCTTGTAAGTGCTACCCGCAACACTTTTTCCGGGTTGGCTTATGGGGACCGTCTTCACTCGAGGGGTTGCAGAACTGCTCAAACGCCTTCCGCTATTCAAGCCAGAATTATTTGCTGAAAATGGCGCAAGGCCGAAACATAAGTTTTTCAACGACTCAATAAATGACCAAATGCCATTCAGGACGACTTCACCTTTCTCAAGCCACTCTCAACTTTTGCAAATTTATTTGAAATGTGGGTAAAAATTGCAGATCTTTCTTTTAAATACATTTACAGCCAGATGTCTCAACGTTTGCGATCATCGTTTTAAGAATTATAATTCATATAATAAACCTAAACGGAAGAGATTAATTCAGAATTAAAAGCGATGTAGCAAAAGATCATTTAACGACGTCGTTTAGCCCTGAGGAGAAATGCCGCTTTTACAAAGTCATTTAACCCCGTTTCCAAAATGTCTTGGAATTCTTCGGCATTTATTTTCCCCTCTAAACCAAGGCGAAACGGGTGGGAGCTCCATTCTCAACACTCACAAACGGCCTCAGGAAGGGCCTAAATAGGACTTTTGCAGTTTTACTTCTTCTTTTTGCCCATTGCCGAAGTTTTAAAGAATCTGGTGCATTCCACGGTTCGCTCCCAGCTTGGATAAAATCCCGACCGTTATTTAACACTTTCTCAAGAACTGCACGTACGAAAAAGTTCCCCGCGGCCTTAAACTCTAAGGACATGAATTTTATTTTCCTAAAAGGTTTCAAACAAGAAAATAATCAGTTTACGAGGCAAATGTTTACAAACGGAACCGGCGAGGAGGTGAAAGGTACGCTCTTTGGAAGAGGATCAACAGAAAAATCCCGAGTGCCTTCAAGAAGGCCATCTCCGGTGGTTCTCCAGCAAATTCCAATTTGTTTTATTACCAGCCCGGTTTCCATTATGGTCGTAACCACTTCAATCCAGTTTCTTCGCCCGGAATTAGGGCAAGAGAATAATTGGGATAAAAACATTTTATACATTTTCTCGGGGAGGGGGAAATAAAATCACGTTCCTTGAATAAAAACCTAGATACATTCTAACGGTTTACTGCCCAACTGTTTCGATCCTTAATTTAGTTGATTGCACGACAATTACAATTTTTCACATCCATTTCTTTATTTAATGTTGTTCTTTGCATACAAATCGTTTTTATGTAAGTATTATTATTATAAATAATACTGTATTACTGTATAATAATACAAAATTATATTAAACTATTAAATGTATAATTACAATTTATTTATATATAATTTATATATTTTAAATAATTTATATATATAATTTATTTATACAATAATAATTTTACTTTAAAAATACTAAATAAATATGATTAACAGTGGTGACAATAAATCTTACCTAAATTGACGGCAGTACACAAAATTTAATTCGATGGAAAATCTATTCAAAAAATATTTACTTCTTTCTAATACTTAATTTCATTTATTAATTCTTTGCGACAGGCATTAATAATGTAATTGACTAGGTCAGACAAATTTTAAGCACCATGAAACGAATATAATCCTTTACATTACTAAATTTAACAAAAAGAATATAACTGGCAATCAATTAGCCAAATTTAGTTAAGGATTTACTTCAATTAATTAATCCTTTTATGTAAGGTTTTGGTTGAAATGAAAAAAAACTAGTGCCACCAACGGGTGTCCGAGTCGACACAAGTCACGATAGCGCAAGTGGTAGAGCAACGGCGTATAAAGCGAAGATCGTGGGTTCGAATGCCGCTCGTGCGTCGTCACTAGCAGCAGATCCCTGAGGAAGGCTTAATAAAAGCTTCTAAAAAAAAGATTTCATTTTGATCCATGTACGTGATCTGAATTATCAATTTGTTATAAAAAAATTCCAAATTTTATTAATGTATTCACTGATTTCGTGGTCCGCTTGACCAATTATATCTTACAATTAATTATCGTTTTTAGTTGAGATAAAAACGTCAATGGCACGAGCGGGATTCCAACCCACGATCTTCGGTTTGATACGCCGCTATTCTACCAGATGAGCTATCGTGACCACCTCATCCTGTTGAGATGAGGTTGAGATAGTAAGATGGTTGAACCGGCACACGGGCAGTTGCTGGGTCTGTCTTCACACGCGGGTTTATTGTTTGTGTCAATCAAACGCGTTTCGGCTTTACGCCATCTTCAGTGATAAACCGTTTGTCATTTAGTCTGCGCGGGCTTTATATAGTGTTGTGTCCGTCGCGTGTCGCTGGGGGCGTTGCGTTAGGGGGCGTGGTCTCCGTGTCCGTTGGTCGGTCTTGGGTGTTGTTTCCGTTGTCGGTTATTATTTGCGCGTCGTTCGTTTTTTTGTTTTTTTCCCACTCAACACTGAAAATTACAATAAAGACTTACATACAATAACAAACATCGCAATAAAAAAAAAAAGCGGATACAAAACAATCACCATACAGAAATTTCTAAAAAACAAAACAAAACCACGAAGAACTACTTTGATGGTAACATTGATGAACACTAGTAAGATGGTGTATGAGTGGATCGAAGTCACAATAGCTCAATTCGTTGAGAAGCGGCGTATAAAGCCGAAAATCGTGGGTTCGAATCCCGCTCGTACCATTTACATTTTTATCTCCACTGAAAACCTTAATTAATTGGAATATAACTCTCAGACGAGATATAGCTAACCTACAATAGAATGTTTGGATGTTAGGGCTTGAAATGACCTTAGCCGTTAAAACGCCTTTAAAAATTAATAACAATAATAATAATAATTGTTGCAACCTTGGTTATAAATTTAATCTAGAGGTTTGAAAGTTGATATTCCCGCTGAAGAGTAACCTGCTGCTCCATATCGAAGCATGTTAAGTATGTTCCTAAGTGCATGCTGAATATTCGTAAAAGAAATTCTCCATTCGATCCCCAATTGTAATTATCAAGGAATCTCATCAGGCCTAGTATTTTCCTTCCTGAATTAGAAAATTGAGCTATTTGGGGTTTCCATCGAAGGGTTTTGTCGAAAGAAACTCCCAAATATTTGACAACATCGGCTTCCTTTATTTCAACGCCAGAAAGGAAAAGCCGAGGTGTTTCATGATGTTTCCTCAGTCTTCAAAAGTGTACAAATACCGTTTTATACAAAGAGAATTTGAGACATACATTATCTGCTTTTCGACACATTATCACGGAAAGCAGATGATGTAGGTTTCAAATTCTCTTTGTCTAAAACGGTATTTGTACACTTTTGTAGACTGAGGAAACATCATGAAACACCTCGGAAATACGATTATTTGGTGTTGGCGAGATGCGGTCTGGTGTGACGTACGTTTTAGAAAAACGTTTTCTTTATCGTGTCAACGTTTCGATCTTTATTGAGATCATCATCAGAGCTCAAATTGTTTGTTTTGCCGCGTAATTGTGAGTCGTGTTGAGAGTACTATACAAGAACGACACAATTACACAGAAAACTTGCCCTGGAGATGAGCTCAATCAAGATCGAAACGTTGGCACAATAACGAAAATATTTTTCCGAAACTTTCATTACACCTAATAAACATTAACTAAGGGTCACTAAATACCACACAATAACAAATACTTTTCTATTTTATTCCAAAAAAAAAAAAAAAAAAAAAGCCATTTTTTTGTCTCCCAGTGTAGTGTTGGGAGACGAATCAATTGGATTTTCAATCAATCGTTCGTTTCGTATTGTTCATCACTAACCTTTTCCTATTTTGTAATTATCCGGAATTGTACATTGTCATCGCGATGAATACCCAACTCCATCACATGCTTAATAATTTGTGTTTTGATTATATGCAGCACAATATGCGTGCGCTAAAGGAAGCTAATTAAGTTTTTATAAACCTGCAACATGCATTACGTACTGGCTTTTGTTTAACCATACTACCATTAAACATTCCCTTTTGTGTATAACCAAAATCGCAAACAAATATACTTCTAAAAACGAGTTCAATACATCTATTTATACACTGCTGAATCTTTAATGCGTTCACCATTATCAAACTATTATCAATTATTTTTTATTCTTATCATATTCTCTTGTTAACAATAACTAGAAGAGTAACAATCCCAGATTCTAAAGTGACTCATTTCTTTTGACTTCTAATAGAGTGTTAAATGAAATGACAAAAAAAGCGTTTTTTTATCGCAATTTCTATTTCATTAAGATTTAATTGATTTAAATAGGGAACAAGCCATGCTCTCATATATTTAATCCGTTCAATTTTTAACTGCTAATCAAATTACTTGATAGTCTTTCTCATTTTCTTTTAACTATTTTCCCTTGACGTTAAGGAGAATACGAAACTGGTTCAAAACGTTCAGTCACATAAACATTTTAGTTTACATTCGATCAATCCAATTTGATACGCGTTTTCTAACTAGATATTCGTTCAAATTATGTGCCGAAAGATTTCTTTGACCAATGGTTGTATTTGTAAATAGAATCGAAATGGCTGTTCTCCATCTCAAGGAAGGAAATTAGGAAGCTTTACAATGGGTATCCTACGCGATCCGTTTTGTGAAATAAAAGAAGAAACGGCAGAGTGCGGTAGATACTTAGTTCGTCGGAGGTTTGAAATCTTTGAAGGAGAGGACATTGCCAAACCACTCCTCGAGATAGAATGGTCCAAAATCTTGGGGTTTGTGAACTGGTTGTTACGCCCTGACTGTTCACCTCCCCGATTTTCAGACTCCAGTTTGAAATTTTAAGAAAAGTATTTCCCATTTTCTTTTTTTAGGAATTCACTATTTTCCCTGAATTAAATAGTGTGGCGCCCGACTATAGTTGTAGTTCCCCGAGAATCCCTCTCCTTTTCCACTGAGCGTCAGCAAATTATTACCAAAGGAAACAAGGTCCAAGAGGTTTATGCAGTCCCCCGACCTTTTAGGGATGGGGTATGAGTCTACCCAGGCATTTAATCCCTCGGGTCTTAGTCGGCCACCCTGCATAATATAATGGCATAATGGTGGTATTTTTGAATCGTTAACTTTGATTATCTGTATCACTGTAAATAGTTACATATTCTTACAATCAATTAAGGTTTTTAGTTGTGATAAAACGTTCAATGTCACGAGTGGGATTTGAACCCACGATTTTCGGTTAGACACGCGGCTGCTTTACCGCTTGATCAATCGTGACTTCGATCCACTCGGATACTAACTTCCCATGTCAACCTGACATTTTGTATTTTCGCTCCATTTTGCCATTTTTCCTTTTCTATCTCGACCAAAAACCTTAATTAATTTAAAGATATTAATTGGTCAAGCAGGCCGTGAAAAATAGCAAATTTAATAAATTAAAATGAAGTACATTTTCGTTAAAGCACCCTGAGAAAATTTCATTTGCCAAAGCGAATCGAATAGGTTACAAGGCAAAAAGAAGGGAGAACTTAAAAGGTGGGGTTGAGATGGGATGAATGGATCGAGGACACGTTAGATCAAGTGGTAGAGGAGCGGCGTATCTAGCCGAAGGTCTTTTGCTCAATTCCCGCTTCTAACACTGAATTTTTTTTCAAATAAAAACCTTAATTAATTGAAAGATAATTATTAGTCAAGGGGACAGATGTTCCCAACATTACTCATGAGTGTTGAGACCCATGAGGATCTTTTTCGTCCGGACATATCCCCAAGGGGACAGCAAGATTTTACACGCATGGACTTGTCACGTCCCTTGGCTAGCGAGGTAGTGCAATACTAGCCAAGTTCAGAAGTGCCCTGAAAAGGGCACATCCATACATGTGCATTGAAAAAGCAACTTTGTCGTTTTCAGTATGGCCTGTTGGCCATGCCTTTCGCCACCCCCGGAGAGATAGAGAAGGCACTCTATCTCCAGCTCCAGTTGGCCAGTGCCCTCCAGCTAAGGCACAATTTGTTTGCAAACCACGACCACCCCGAGTCCAACCTCATTTGGCAGAGCCGCTTTGATGCCCTACCCCCGTGGTACAGTTTTGCTTTTAAGATGGGACTGATAGCCCACCCGGGAGATCTTACGATATCCCTACTGATGCACCCGTTGCCTGAGCGATGCGCGTTCAGTAACCCAGGAACCCCCGCCAAAGCAGAGGGGAGAAGGAAAGGAAAACGGAAAGGATAAGGAACGATGGGGAAGGTACGGGATTTTGCCTCCATCTTTGGTTACCCCTAAGCACCGGCCTTGATGGTAGGGCTTGCCTTAGCTCATAGAGAAGATTACCCTATGAGGGTAGTCAAGGGGACAATGAAAACTAGTGAAGTTATAAAGGAATATTCACCGCACAGGAATGTTGACATTTTCAACCTAGGCCGTGAGTTTGAAAACCGCTCGTGACATTATTTCATTTTATATTTCGTTTTAACAAAACCTTGAATAAAATAATTAACGATTACATAACTTTCACATATCGGCCATACATTTACCTCTTCGGAAAGAAACTAATTATTCCGAATATAATTGTTCTTATCCTGTCTTATTTCAGTGTTCTTGTGCATTGTTGAATATCTAAAGGGAATGACCACCGAAAAATTAGCTGCTGATGTTGCACTGATTGAAAAAGAATGTAATCAGAGGCAAATTTTATGTTTGCCTGAAACTATGGCTAATATAAACCGCGGTTTTGGGATACCAGAAAATATGGAGAAAAGTAGATACTTGGTCGTTTCAATTGCATACCCTAGCAACTCTTATTACCCTGCTTCTGAAGTGGCTCAGAGATTTTGATCAGGGCATGGCGTAACGGCTAACGCAAAAATTTCTAAGATATAAAAGAGTTTGTGTAAACTTTTCGGGTGTTTTTTATGAAAAAATTAATATACAACACAACATACAACATACCTCTGTCCTCCGCCTTTCAGCCTTTCTGCACGTTTGTCTCCCACAGGTTCCAAAGTCCATCGCCTCATTCTCGTTCATTTCAATTTGTTTGTTACAAGTTTACACCCAATAAATCTAGCAGCACGTCGAGATGTCTCTTGACATGTGTAGACAGTCCGTCTCGTATGATTGTACGAACTCCAATACTTTACAAAATTGATTGAAGGTATTTCTGTTTTTAGAGAATTCTCGTTTTCTCTATTCATCAAGCAGTTTTTGTCGGTTTATAGAAAAAAAAGTTCAGCACGTATTGGTGGAAGTGTAGTAATTAAGTCAGGAATTGGTTCAGTGACAGAGTGAATTGGGATTTCTTTGGAGAGTAAAGTAGCGCTACAGTATATTAATCGCCAAGCATGTAATGAAAAATCATACATTGTTCTTTAATTCGTTCTATTCTACAATTTCTTTTAGGCTATAGATTTTCTAAATATTGATACACAACTTTGCCTACATGAAGTCTGGATTTGTCGCCCAGTACCCGAAAGTGCCTGACTATGAGATCCCTGATTTGAGGGATGTATTCCTCAACAATTTTTTGAACATAACACTGCGGAGTGGTAGCTTCTTTAAATATGGAGTTGGTAAAGTCCAGCCCAGAACGTTACACCGTCTCCTTCTAACTTCACTGAAGGGGCGTTGTACGCATGGCCTGTTGTCGGTACCAGTCGGAGCCTGGTATCACTTTACAGACAGAAATGTAAGCCATCTGTATCCTCAGTAAGTATAACAGTTCTCTCCTAGGAGTTCGCTGCACCATGTTCTTCTTAGTTGCAGGTGACGGGCTGTTTCTGCAGTTTAGGCTTTCTGGTTTTAGGCTCCGCCCCGTTCATAAAGACCTTGCCAAAACATCTTGTACTTCATTTAAGATCTGGCTGGCACTATGAAAAAATTTTCGTCTTGCAGCAATGATATCTCTTTCTCCCTTTAGCAGTTTATTACCTAGAGTTCCAGAAAACATTACGAACTAATCCCAACTATTTTTCACCAATACAACTCATTAATCAACTACAACAATGCAAGAAAAACATGAATGGTGAACAGTTGTACCTACTCTTAACCAGGTGTCGTAATGGTCGTTACGTAATGCGTACTCTTCCAATTCCAAATTTGATTAGGAGTGCTTAACGGCTCTAAGAAAAACACGAGATTGCTTTTGACTGCGTTTTCGGACATGAATGTACAGGAGGAAACGAATAAGCTGACTAGCCTGTAAAGAGGTTTCACCTTGGAACCAGGTGCGTTGGAGTGTGTACGTAATTTGGAACTGAAAAAAGTGGCATGATAAAGAAAAACCCAAACACTGGTGAAAAGTAGCAGATTTAGAATTTTCTCGTGAAAGAATGCGAAGTAACTCCTCTCTTTCAGCATGCAGGATTGGAGGAAAATGATAGCCCCACTGCCCCCTTAACTACCACTTAAAAGAAGATGGATAAAGCAGAGAAAGGAACGTGCCGACACAGTCGTTAGTGATCGTGAAGCATTTGCCCGGTCCATTTATTTATTTAATAAAACAGGCTGTGATGGAGCATTATTATTTAAAAAGAGACGTGAATCCATTGAGGCAGAATCTGTATAACCTTCCTTAAAAGAAAAGCTTTAATTCCATTTCAGTTATCGCCCATGTAAGATATGTATATATGTAAAAAAGACCCGTTCTCATGACAAGATAGGTACACTATCCCTCGCTTTATTTTTATTTATCTATATACCTATTCAATTGTAACGTACATCTCTCTCTCTCTCTCTCTCTCTCTCTCTCTCTCTCTCTCTCT
>CM077107.1:23397358-23421728 GCA_039619505.1 Cimex hemipterus
TCTCTCATTCCCTCATTCTCTCTTTCTCTCTTTCCCCGTTTCCTCCTTTCTCCCTTTCTTTCTTTCTTTCTTTCTTTTTTATCTTTCTTTCTTTATTTCATTCTTTATTTTTTTCTTTTTTTCTTATTTTTTTTCTTGCTATCTCTCTCTCTCTCTCTCACTCTCTATCTCTCTCCCTCTCCCTCTCTCTCACACTCAATTTATATACCTCTTCCCTGTTTCTCTCTTCCTCTCTTTCTCCTTTTTCTTTTTCCCTCTTTCTCTGTTTCTCTCTCTCTCCCTCTCTCACTCTCTCTCTCTCTCTTTCTCTCTTTCTCTCATTCTCTCTTTCCCTCATTCTCTCTTTCTCTCTTGCCCCGTTTCCTCCTTTCTCCCTTTCTTTCTTTCTTTTTTCTTTCTTTCTTTCTTTCATTCTTTCTTTCTTTTTTCTATCTTTCTCTCTTTCTCTCGCTCACCCTCTATCTCTCTCCCTATCCCTCTCTCTCACACTCTATTTATATATCGCTTTCTCTGTTTCTCTCTTCCTCTCTTTCTCTCTTTTTCTTTTCCCCTCTTTCTCTGTTTCTCGGTTTCTCTCTCTCTCTCTCTCTCTCTCTCTCTCTCTCCCTCTCTCTCTCTCTCTCCCCTTCTCTCTCGCTCTGTTGATTTATGATAAACTTTCGACATTTAACCATCTTCAGGTAAAACACAGACTCAACGGCAAATTAACGAAGGAGAAATTACCTTATAAGTATTTGGGATAAAACAGATAAACAAATTTTGATCAATGGGGAACATTGAAAGATGTCAAAAATACATTGAAGGGAATGGACTGTTACCTTTACGTTACCACGATGTCGTGAGTGCCTGGTTTTTGACCGATTTTGGTCGCATTCAAAGGAAAATTATTATCAGTTGTGGAATGACTACGTTAGACGAAGTCTGATAATAATGACACCTTCAGTAATATTCCAACATTACTTTGTCAAAGGGGTTTCAGGTCAATAAATATCCAATGCTTATTTGCATGAAATCGTATGTTCGTATTTCGCCATCAACCAACATCAGACAGATGCGATCAGATAAAACCCGTCACAACCTATAGCGCACAATACATCAGTGGTTATTTATGATATGCAATTCTCTAAGACAATCGGCAGTACTGACAGGGGGCCCTTTGTGCTAGCACGGACCCGCTTTTCATTTTACTTCCAGTCAATTGCATAAACATGAAACTATAGTTGACATTACGATTTTACAGTTTCGTGTGTAGTGTGTGTTCAATGGATAGAGGGAGCATAATAGAACTTTCTTTCCTAAACAATCCTTTAGGGTTTGTTCTTATGGCGTAGGACAAAGAGAATTACGACGGCAAACGTGTAAATCTTACAAATTGGCACCGACACATCGAGCTATTTTTCTTCTGAATAATTCTAGATGGTTGGTTACGATTCTGTCTGGTTCGTTAGTCGTTCTGTGTGTCAATATCGTCCCCACTCGAGTCGGCCGGGTAGTCGTTAGCGAATGCACATCATCTGTCAAACCCTCTCCTCTTTTTACCATACAAGTGCTACTTCTTCCTATCCTCTAACATTTTCGTCCTCCTTTACATGATTACGTCTCGTCAGAGGCGAACTGGAACAGAAATCCGTGTATCGCTGAGACAACACAGAATTGTTTCAAGACAAAGGCAATCCTTTAGCTATTTGCCGGCAAAATTGAACGTGACTTTACTCTATAGTGCTTATGACATTATGAAAAAGCAACAGGATTCAAAACAGGGTAATAAAAATTGCTTCGTGACGAGGAAATTGACTTTTGTTATTTATTAAAGTAGAATATAAGAATTATTTGTTTCACTTTGCGCTACACAAAAACTCGTTTGATTTGAGAAATTTAATTCATAATACTGTTATTCTTGAAATCAAGATTTTTAATATTGTGAATACATTCTTACATTTGTTAACTTTGTAAATTATCAATAATTTCATTATATTTAGTGTTCCATTGACCTGATTAGTTCTTTCAATTACTTAATAATTTTATGTAAGGTTTTGGTTGAAATGAAAAAGCTAGCGTGACAAGAGGGATTGGAACCTACGATCTTCGGCTAAATACGCCGCTACTCTAACCACTTGCGCTATCCCTAGATCACCAATTCATCTCAACCTACAACTTTTCGATATTCCTTTTTTCTTCCCATTTCTCAAATGCTTCGTATTCTTGACGAAATATTCTATTCAGTTTACAAGAATTGACAGTAAACTTGATTGTTTCAATAACATAATATTATTTAATATGAACTAAGCTGCTATCATGTTTTGATCCTATCTTTGAAGCATGGAGAAAACAAAGAATTTAATTACGTACATAACCATAAACTAGAATTTTTTTGAACCGTTTTTATTTTTTATGTTTTTTTTTTAGAATAGAGTAGAATAGAAAAATGTTTATTATTGGATTCCAAAAGATTTTACAAGTAAAGTTCAATGGTACATTATTATAGCATATTAAAGCATATTATTAAAAACATAAATTCCGACATTTAGCAAGACATGCCAAACGAATACTGACAGCAATGATGACACTAAACCTCAACTAAAATAGCAATACAACATAATATCTAACATATCCTAATTTAACAATGACAATTAATTACGGTTTTCAGTTGAAATGTAAAAAAGTTAATGGCACAAGGGAGAAATTCGAACCCACGACCTTCGGCTAGATACGCCGCTGCTCTACCACCTGAGCTATCGTGACCTCGATCCACGCGGACTGTCTTCATTTTTGCCATTTTGATGTCCGAGTGGGATCAAGGTCACGATAGCTCAGGAAGGTCGTGTGTTCGAATCCCTCTCGTGCCATTAACTTTTTTTTCATCTCAACTAAAAACCATAATTAATTGTCGTATATTAATTGGTCGATCGAACCAAGAAAACAGTGAATAACTATTTTAACAATTTTCAAATCTGGTAAACGAGCATTATTTACATATAAGATTATACGAAGACCGCGGTCTGCGGTCTGGTTTGACGTAAGTTTTACAAAAAAAAAATTCGTTTTTTGCTCCAACGTTTCGGTCTTTATTCCGATCATTATCAGGGCTAAAGTGTTTGTTTTCTGAGTAATTGTATCATTCCTGTGAGCCATGTTGAGAATGCCACACAAGAATGACACATCCATACAGAAAAAAAAACCACTTTGAGCTCTGAAGATGATCTAAATAAAGATCGAAACGTTGGCCAGATGAAGAAAATGTTTCTCTCAAAAACACAACACACAGGTCACACCACACCACAGCTCACGATTTCCGAATAAGCATTAAATAACCGTCAAGAAACACCACACATTTACATACAAGTTATAAATAAAAATAAATTTAAATATTTAACATGGTATAATAAGTAAACAATCTTAATACATAATAATATTTCCAATATAAAAATATTAAATAAATATTATCACCAATTGTGGCAATAAATAAATCTTAACTATAATTGTAACATAATTGTGAAGAGATTAGTGACCGTTAATATATAATTATTCAGATATCGTGAGATGCGGTAAGTACACAGAAGACTAATACTTTGAACCCTGATGATGATCGTAATAAACATCGAAACGTTGGCACGATAAAGAAAATGTTTTTCTAATACCTACATCACACCAGACCGCATCTCACGATATCTGAATAATTATGTAACATAATTTACATTTTAGTTAATTCTATGAAAAGAAATTTGTTTTCAACAGGCAATATTAAATCCACAATTTCAGTAATAATCATTTCGTCATAAAAAATATTAGATAAATTTGTTGGAGTAGTGAGGATCGGTCGAGAATGTGACGGTTTAGATAAACACCTTTTTCCTTTTCTAGCCAACGTTTCGACTTTTATTTCTGTCATCTCACATCCTGGGTGGATTACGAAACCTATGCTCACTTCAAAAAATACAATCAAGATGAAAATATGAACTTAGAACCGTTTATTTCATACACACGTAAAGAGTGGTGTGATATTCTTGTGATGTCGTATTTGCTTGGTGCGATATTGTTGTGAAATGTGAATCTGTATTCGGCTGTTTTTATACGGCATTGAAAGGGTGGAAGACGTGGTAAATCTGGGAAATTTTCTTTGATCTTAGGCGGTTTTATTCAACTCAAAGGAAGCCGAGGATGGGGATTTTCTAGATTGAATTTGTGATTCGGCATTCAGTATTGGAAAGGAAGAAATTAAGGACGATAACGAAGGAAAGGGAAATATAAAAATACGGTTTAATCGTTTATTTGCTTTATAATGTTGGCGTACAATTGAAATTGCACGTATTTATTAAGTAATTAATGCTGTGCTTTTCTCGGGTAATGTAAACCATTTTTGTTGGGTTTAGCATTTGTATTTTATTATTTATTTTCGAAATCAAAGTTGTGTTTTTTCCAAGTCGTTTGTGGCCATTGCGGTCTGATTTGTTTTTGGTCTTAGTAGAAAGATATTCCTACTCAGATTCGTTTTCAACGAGCGGATTTCGATCTTATAGCTCATCATCAGGCCAATCCACCATTCCTCGTCTCTATTTATTCCAAAAATTATTATATATAATTATTATTACTAGTATTAATTATGATATATATTGTTTAGTCAAGGCTTAGATATTCAATGAAAAATAAAGTAAAAATTATATTTCTTGAAGTCGTTAAACCAACAAAACAACAAAGACGAGATTGAATATGCGATGATTATTTACTTATAAAATTCAGTAATAAACATTCTTTATTGATGCTCCATTTACCAATAATCTTTTTAAACGGACTAAATAGTGTTGTAACTTAAACAATGAAGGATTGTCTAAGAGATAGTTGAAAATATTAAAAGTGGCCGCTATTTTCTCCCCTCACTCTATTCCATTAAATATTACTTTGTCGGAAGACTACATAATAGGTATATTATTATTTTACTATTAATAAACTCCCCTACGTTAAGGAGCGGGGGGGGGATTACAGAAACTTGAGTTCTTGTAATTGCTTAGGTGTCATAGTTTCATCTAAAGTAATCTAAATCTTAAATCGATACGATTTTTTTTATTAAATTAACAAGTAGAAAATTGAAATTCTGTACAACATTATTCATGCTCTGCATTGAAATTTGATGGAGTTGAAATTGGATCGCACGAATCTATTTAGCTACATTTCAATACCAACTATGCACTAATAATAATAATAATACCACTATATTATCTACTATATTATTATGTACTAATTACCCATTTGAATGGCTAATTATGCAAAAAAAATAATTGATTATTTTTATTGACGTTAGCGAAGCAGCTTGCCTTCCTAGTTTAAAATATCCTTTTTATTCTAAGAATATATAATCGTTTTTGATAATTGATTAATCTAACGTTATAGTTTTAATTAATTAACAAAAGTTATGGTTTTAGTTACGTATATCGTCTTTACACAGTTACATATCACATTAATTGAAAAAACTGTAAATGACAGGAGGGTTTTTGGACGTTTGTCAGGCTTTCGACACAGTATGGTACGAGGGACTTTTATAGGAATTAAAACTTTTTTTTATCCAATTCTACAATCATACCTTAAGGAGAGATTTTTCGCCGTGACCTGAGACTTCTGAAATGAGAGAAATGGTTGGAAGCGTATCACAGCGGTCATTACTCGCTCCCCTTTTATTTCTGACGTGCCCACAAATCAGAACGCACGGCGGTTGATACTGAGAAGTTCCCCTTACAAAACCGTAACTGGAAAATGAAGCAATCTTTTGAAAATAAAGTCAAACTCTTCAAAGTCACAATCGGATTCCACCAATACGTTGAACCTTTTTATTTTTTAATTTTTTTAATTTTTTTTTTTTTTAAATGGCTTTACGTTTCCGCATTAGCCACCAGACTTTAAAATTAGTGTGTTACAACATGTGGAGGGTTGATATTTAGGCGGTATCAAGAGGTCCACCCACCCGGACGCAGCCAACCAGCCGGGCGGATCAACGGGCCTGCCATTTGGGTATTCTTCTTTAGGAATATTCTTTATCAATAACGAGGGTCTTAGCGGAAATGTGGATAAAAACCACTAACATCGAAATAATGTGGAAAAGTCCACATCTCCCAAACCCCCGGAGCAAACTCGCTCTGGAGGCCCCCTTCACCACCCAACAAGAAAACAGCAGCCGGACCGACGGCCCTCCCGACACCAGCCCGGAACCCCCCCCCATTGGTTAGAGTCATCCATACAGACACGAAGTCAACTAGAGTAGACCATACTAAATAAATCAATAAATAAATAAATAAACAAATAAATATACAAATAAATAAATAAACCAACAAACAAACAAATAGATAAATAACAATAAAAAATCACTTAGTTAATTCTCATATGGTTAACGCGCACTTATGAATAAATTTTAACAAACATAAATAGATGCCTTTATTTTTTGAAGCCAATAAAGTTTTGTAGTTGAAAGGCTTTTCGATATCTTTGATCGCATACATTTTTACAAACCACCTTTCTCTTTGTGGTGCATACTTTTTGCAGATCATTATAGCATGTTCAAGATCCTCTTTCACAAAACACTTTTCACATTTGCTATTCTCGCGTTTTCCAATTTTATGTAGGTATGCGCCACATATCCCGCGGTTCGCCCTGAGTCTGGTAATTATTGTACAGTCTTTCTTTGTCATTCCGGAATTATGAAACCAAGGATACCGATTGATGTTGGGGTTTATGGATGTAAAAAATGCTCCTGTGTGTAGGCTTTCGATTTCTTTGTTCCATTTTTGATTCACCAACTTTTTGATTTGCAGCTTTTCTTCTATCTGAAAAATGTCTGATTAGGATTTCCTGCCTTGAAATCGGCACTCAGGATTAAAAGACTAGGGATTTAAAATAATTTACTGCCTACTAAAACGACGATCAAAATTCCATTGAAATAAACATTTTTGACATACAGATACCCAAATCTATTTGGATGTTCTGGTGCAAAATTCAAGGATAATATGCCAATATTGAAAGATTACAAAGTTTTGAATCAAAGAACATAAAAACTTCCGATTATTTTTTAATCATATTTACGGATCAGAAACTTTTTTTAATGAATAATACAGAGTGGGTGTCAATCGGTTATTTTCTCTACAACGCTGACAGTGCCAAACTCACAAATTGAAATCCAATCTAATGCTTTTTTTTTTTTACATTTGGATCATTAGAAATTAGTAAAAAAAAACAAAGTTTCTAGTCAAGGGGTTTTGCATAAAACCATTTACAAACAAGAGGTAGCGTAAATATAATTTTTTAATGTTTTTGTGCAAAACCCCGTGACAAGAAATTTTACGTTTTTTCACTAATTTCTAATTAATTATTCACATATCGTGAGATGCGGTGTGGTGTGATGTAGGTATCAGAAAACGTTTTTTTATAGTGCCGACGTTTCGATCTTTTATTGAGATCATCTTCAGGGCCTAGGATTTACAAACATAGTTTACATTTAGGAAATACATATAGAACATGGAAAAGGGAACAATGCAAAATATATTTTTATATTACATCAAAGTATTTCTACTCACTCCATCCCAGACCCTGAAGATGATCTCAATAAAAGATCGAAACGTCGGCACGATAAAGAAAATGTTTTTCTGAAACCTACATCACACCAGACCGCATCTCACGATATCTGAATAATTATCGATTAACGGTCACTAATCTGTACACACTAATTTCTAATGAAGCAAATGTTTTCATTTAACTCATTAGGATAACGGCAACGGATTTGAACTATGAATCTCATTCTGCAAGATTCTCATCATTTTACTATTTTTCGTGATCCGCTTGAACAATTAATATCATTCAATTTGACCTTAAAAAGTCGGTGTCACGAGCGGGATTCGAACCCACGATCTTCGGCTAGATCTATCACTGGAGCTAGGGTGACATCGATCCGCTCGGACACTAACTACCCGTAACGAATAATTTCAAATAGATCCTTTTCGCCGCGAATCAAATAGATTACGCGACATTTGTAAAATGGCAAAAAGGAAACAAAATTCAAAATGTAGGGGTGAGGCGGAAAGTTAGTGCCAGAGTGGATCGAAGTCACGATAGCTCAAGCGGTAGAGAAGCGGCGTATCAAGCCGATGGTCGTGGGTTCGAATCTCGCTCCTGTCACTGATTTTTTATCTCCACTGAAAACTTAATTAATTGAATTCTCGACAATGTTCATTTGGTGCCTCGGTGGCCGCAACGGTTGACACGACGCTCATCACTGTAAGGTGAAGGTCTCCGGTTCGAATCCACCGGCTCTCCATTCGAACCCAACATACAACTGGGATTTTTTCATAAAAGCACCGGCACTGCAAGGGTTTATTTGACCTCTGCTATTTCTTGCTGTTACAATTGGTTAATACGGTACAAGTGGTTTTTAATTTGAAGTTTTTCTTTAGTTCCTCGGAAAACAATTTTTAAGAACACTGTTCTTTAGATAAAAGAATTCTTTTTCCAATCACCAATTGGTTTATCGTTTGTATTGATAGTAAATTACTTTCTCGTGGTAACGGAAGAAAATTTTTCTCAACACTTAAATCGAACAATATTTCCAAGACGCTCTGGATGTAATTCAATAAAGCACGTTTCAGCATGATGCAAATTTCGGCCCACTTTTCCCGGGAGAATCACCTCCACTTTTTCTTATAATGTACGGGACATTTCTACGATTCGCAAAGTAAGAATAACGTAAAAATATTATTTATTGTAATAGGGATTAAGAAGGGGGCGTCGGTGGCCGCGAGGTTTCTTCAGGTAAAGGTCCCGGGTTCGAATCCAGCGGCCCTAAATTCGAACCTGACATACTTACCAATGGGCTTTTCTTCAAAAACACCGGCACCCTGCGGGTTTATATGACCTCTGCTGTTGTGAACCCTCGTTAAAAATATAGAAAAAAATAGATAATGTACATTGGTTGCATCTTAAATCGAATAACGGCTCGCTTTTTTTACTGCCCCACTTCGGGATTGGAAACGCACATTGATTTCCGCTTCGAAGAGTTACGGCGTTCACCGTGCCCAGTTTGAAAGAGGCAAACTAGATTTGACCGTGACTCCGTTTTATTGTCGAACAGACGGCAAAATCTTACCGTCATGTCGTTATATTTCGAATAGGTCAAAAGTAAAAATACCTGGAACTTTATGGTTTTCAATTCTCTACAAATTATTCTACCATTATTACAGTAAGTTTTGAGAGATTTAATTTTGCAAATTTGATTCATCACGACAGATGGTCGGGTATGTCACAGATAGTCGTAAACTGTTTATAGAGGCTTAAGTGCATCAAACGTCGCAATTCGTCTCCTGGGAACAAATAACTGGAAAATCATCTTTTAAATCTAATTACTAAAATAAAAATTTGTTTTTGGCTTAGTATGGAAATTTAAGATTTTTTCAATTTACTTTACAACTACCTACAATTTTCGTTACAAGTAATGATGAATGTGTAAATATAATAAATAAACAAGGGTGAAGAAAGTATTAAATGTTAAAAGATCGTCTTTATAATAGGCAAGGCGTGTTGGATTAAATTTGTCGGGAGGTTTTCGAATTTGATATTTTATGGTGGTTAGGAGTGTATGAAACAGGCGATAACGGGAGTAGATTAAATCTTCGACAAAAGAAATATGTAGGACTGAGTAGTTTCGTTGGACACATAAAATAAAGCATCAAGGATTTTTCTGAGAATTATGGATTGGGCCCTTTCGACGCGGTTGATATTGGAATGTTCGGCTGAACGCTTCCCGTCAGTAAGTAAATATCGGTTTAACAATGGTGTTATAAAGCAGCCTTTTGTGTACGAGGTGTGTAAGTGAGAACGTTTATGAGGAAGTCGTGAAAACGCCCTTTAAATGTTTCATTCTTCATCTTGCCGTTTCAGTATGTGAGGATTCCAGACATTCGTCAATCAACAATCTTAGATAACCTTGTCCGCAGTTGAGATGGGTATTTTATTGAACTGGGGCATCTATTCGCGAAGTGTAAGGTAATGTGAGTGGATTTTTCTTGGGTAAATTTTAGCCTTTTTTCACATCAGGAAGGTTTTTAGTAGTAATGAATAGATTAGACTTCAAAATCATAAAGGATCACAGTACTATCTATAAAGGTTAGGATGATAGGTTGAGGGTGGGTCCTGGTGTGAGACAAAGGTAATTGCTAAAAATACAAATTCAATGATTATGCATATTATTGCATTCAATTATATTTAATACTAATAACTAAATTGGTCTAGATATAAGTGACTTAAACTTCAGAATCTAAAAATTTGCAACTTGTACATGTTCGTCATACTACTCGGCAGCTCATTATTGTTGATATATTGCTGTAAAATATAAAATACCCGCGAACGCGTAAAATGTATTGTTTTTTCGCCTCTTATTACTCGTGCCGCATTTATCTTTAGAAAGATTCAGGAGGAAGGAAGGAACAAGAACTCACTCGCCATCACGTCCAAGCTTGAAGAAAAAGTAAGAATAACGTCCTTTCTGGTAATCCTCATCATCCCCTGCGCAAAGACCCTCCTATCCTTATTTTTCAGCGGAGTATTTTTTATTTATTTTTTTGCTTACACTTTCATTAATCCTCATCCCGCATTAGGTTTCCTTTTTCTCTTTTTCCCCCGATCTCGAACTGGCGTAAAGTTGCCTGGCTTTTATTTACTTACTGTTTTTTGTTTTGTTTTGGGGGTAATATTTAGTCCCTTTCTCTCCGGTGGTGGTTTTTTGGTACCTACGTAAAATTGTATATCCCTTTTTAAGAAATCTATCGCAATTGAACTTCCATTCCCTTAGAATGAATCGTGGGGGGGGGGTTAGAAATCGGTGCATTTAAACGCAGGGCGAGTCAGATTTAAATGGCCATTGGAAAAATTGTACGTATTTTTAAAGCTGACATAATATCAAAGGAGATGAAAAAGTGTAAAAAAGAAAAAGTAGGCTAAGTTCCACTTAGTAAAAGACAGGTTCTCCAATACGTTGACTTTTCATTCGTCAATTTAGTTGTGTTAACTCATCCTTGTTTTTAACGTGAATAGTAGACAAAGTCACAAAAAATGACGAAAAGGCAACGATAAGCTGCGATCGATGACGGATCCAACATGGGACTCTGTGAGATCAACGTAGGTTCACCGAGTTGAAGACCATCACCAATCATCAACCCCAATCTTATTTTATTTGACATTTTCTCCCAACCCAAAATGACCCATGGTTTAATGATCACAAGTGATATTATTCATGTATTTTTTTTTTTCAAACGAAAAAAATAAATTATTTCCCACAAATTTGTCACGAAAAAAATACAAATCTATGCGAGAGAACGTGTTGTTATTTTTGACACTTAAATAATTTTAACGAACCCTGTAAAATGTCTGAAGAGGGGAAGGCTGAACTAGCTGTTCAACCAGTTGACCGAGCGGTCGGACGACTTCTCATCCGGGCGGATGCAGAATTACAGGCCGGCATTATCCAAAACCGCTGACACACAACGGGAAATGTATAAATGGGCGGCTCAGCTGAACATTTCGCATATTGTGCCATATAAACAAAGGGCTTAGTCGAATCTCGCCACCCTCACGATTCATAAACAAACGTTTTCATAAATATATAATGCAGGTTAGGCCCAAGTCGAGGCCCTTTGAGGATTGAAAGATTAATTAGCCACTTTCGTGCGTTTGTATAATATAATCACCATTCAATTGTATTATCCCTCCTATTTTAGCGTTGTACTAAACCAAATAATGAATTGTGTTAGTAATACATAGCTTAATAACTTATGATATTGGGAAAACATTTTCAATAGAATCTTCTACACTTTTTAAAAGGATAGTTCCTTCTCAGAGTAAGTTGTTTTGCAACGATCGGGATTTCGAGCTCTTTAGCTCATCATCAGTTTGCAGGCAATCCGTTTTAAAATGATAGTTCCTACTAACAGTAAGTTATTTTTCAGCGATCGGGATTTCGAGCTCTTTGGCACATCATCAGGTTGCAGACAATCCTTTTTAAAATGATAGTTCCTACTAACAATAAGTTGTTTTTCGACTAATCGAATTTCGAGTCCTTTAGCTCATCATCAGGTTGCAGACAATCCGTTTTAAAATGATAGTTCCTACTAACAGTAAGTTATTTTTCAACGATCGGGATTTCGAGCTTTTTAGCTCATCATCAGGTTGAAGGACTTCTACAACCACGTCTCTCAACATGAATTGCCAAAGTGAAACCGCTGATACCTCCGCCAATGCGACGTTCCAATTAGCAGCTGATTTTTTTAATGACGATCAATTTGAACATTGGAAATTATAACATAAATAAATATTAATAAATAATAATGATTGTAAAGAAATACAAAAAAGATCCCACCTTAAAACTGAACTGGAGTTTTTAAAGTTCATACAGCCATAAAAAATAGTAATTTTTTATTCTCAGATGGCCCGAGATGTATATCGGTCAGCTGGCCTTGCGTGCGGCATTAACCATTCTGACGAGATGGGAGCGTGGTGGTAGCAGCCCTTCGGGGTGTGAAACCTCTACATTGTCGCTAAGGCGACGGTGCGTCAGCTCTCACTTTGAGAATCGGACTGTCCGGTAAGAGCTCTATATAGCTTAGGTACGGACATTAAAGTTCCTCATGTCAGCCCGACTATGAGTCCGGGAAAGGATGTCTGTAGTTGTGGGTTTTCTATATACGTCTATTTCTATTAGGTTGTTTATTATGGACAGTTTTCGGTCTAAAAAGTTCAAACAACCATATTTGCCAATTTCCAATGTTAAATTTACATTACGGAGTAGAGAATTAATTAGAAGTTGGAATTCTTTGAGAGCATCTCCATGTTCCCGACAATATGCATAAAATATCGTCTACGTGACGTTTCCAGAAATGAACCGATTTAATAAATTTTTAAATTCACTCAATGCCGCAATACCTGAGCTATACAAACAGGGAGCTGCCTCCAAACCTCCATGGACAATACCGAAGCCTAGAGTCCTGCTGGATCCAAATTCCTGAAAGAAAAAAAAAAGAAAAAAGAAAATAAAGGCAGGAATTTTCAAGAATAAGGGCCAATTTCCCAAGCCACACCCTTGCCTTCACTGACGAATCACACAGCGAAAACGGAACAGGCGAGGCATTCATGATCAACAAAAAAAGGTATAGATTCTCCCTGCCAAATGTATGCAACAATTGTACTGCCGAACTAACGGCGATCAGCAAATGCGTTAGCATAGTATCGCCCATAGGCAACTCATTGTTAGTCTGCACAGACTCACTATCGGCCCTTTCAGCAATGGAAAACCGATTTACTGTGCAACCGCTGGTCCAGGAGATATTGCTCTCTCTGGAACGATTGAGACTCGCTGGCATACAGGTAATTTTCGTGTGGATCCCAGGACACTGTGGTATAATGGGCAACGAACAGGCTGATTCTGCTGCAAAATGGGCCACCATTGATGGGACCCCACTTACGTACACTCCCCACACAGACTTTGTATCCCACTTAAAAAAAAAAAAGATATGGCAGAAGTGGCAAGAGGAATGGAGAGCAGTGAGGGACAACAAGCTTAGGGAGATTAAACCAAATGTGGGCCCTTGGAGCTCCTCAGTGCGCGACTAGCGGCACGAAGAGACGGTGATGACGCGACTTAGAATCGGACATATTAGGCTTACCCACGGATACCTAATGTGCAAAGAACCGGCATTGCGGCAGGGAATTGGTCACAATAAAACACCTCTTGACCAATTGCCCTAAGTTAAAGCAACAAAGAAGATCACATAACCTCCCAAGCCAATTAGAGGAGATTCTTGGCGATGACCCTCCTGTGCTTATGCAGGAATAGAGAGAGAGAGAGAGAGAGAGAGAGAGAGAGAGAGAGAGAGAGAGAAGGAATGTAAAAAACAAAAAAAAAACGCAAACGTACCTTACAAGACATAAGTAATTGTGCTGCAACAGCTGTTGTGCGGACCCATCATGATCAAGGCGAAACATGATCTTATGCGATTGAACGCCTTCATAAATAAATTAAAAAAAAATATATATATATATATATATATATATATATAAAACAATAAAAAAACGTTAGGATACGAGTTAGGTTAGGTATTTCGGCACGATCTGAAGCATGTCATTTGTTAATACTTTTCGAGTGCATAGATAGCATTTTAAATTAAATAGTTTATTAATTTTCTTTTTTACTAACTACTAGCATTTTATAATGTAATACAAAAGAAAACCAAAATAACCAACAACTAGCTTTGAACGACTGTTATAGTGTTATTTTTAGTTCTACTAATCGCCACGCGCAGCATTGCGGAAAAATTAACGTTTATCATGGTAAGAAAAGAAGGGGACGTTACGATCTTACTGGGCATTTCTCTATTCGAGTTAACATGAGTTAACATCTTACAAACATCGTGAGTAGGCCTAATATTTTAACGTCAGAAGTTGATGAATAACGCTTCCGGATTGTTTACGTTCTAATAAAACGGTCGTTATTAGAATTGTTGATTCCGCGAGGTCATTAATTTTGTTACATCGAGCGATTCCCAGTTTCTCTGTATTTCTTTTTATTAGTCTTCGAAAGTGACGAATAACGAATACCAAGGCGATTAGCAATGTTGCCCACTTGATTTCTCTTATTAATAGAGATTGATGATTCTGTCTGATTCATCGCAGCATAAACGACTCATTGTGGCACAAACAAAATTATCAGGGGCAGAAAATAAAAATAATTTGTTTATTCTTTAACAAATGGTAACACTGACAGAAAAGAAGAATGAAATGAAAGCTAGAAAAAGTGTTCGTTTGATCGTAAACAGTGGTTAAGAGTGATATCATTAATTGGTTGTCTTTGAAATAACACATAATTATAATATAAATTTAAACAAAACCTTGGTTAAGGCCAAAAATTAATATCGAGATTTATAGATGTTGCGGTATTTTTGATGGACAATGTATTTAATGAAAATTAGGTATTGTATATTTATAAGAAACATAACATTAGAATAAGATTTATTTGGAAAGTACATACATGTTAACCCATTTATATTTTATTGGTCAATTGACCAAATTTCTTCAGCCAATTTATTATTGTTTTATTGTAAGGTCGTGGTTGGGATAGAAAAGTCAGTGTCACGTGAGGGATTCGAACCCACGGCCTTCAGTAAATATTCAGCTGTTTTACTATTTGAGCGTGACTTTGGTCCTTTCGGACACCAACCATTTACCCGAAGGTCGTGGGTTCGAATCCCCCCCCCGGCAATGACTTTTATACGTCATACATTTGAACTTTAATTAAGGTTTTTAGTTGGGATGAAAAAAAAAACTAATGGCACGAGAGGGTTTCGATCCGACGACTTTCGGCTATATACGCCGTTGCTCTACCGCTTGAACTATCGTGATCTCGACCCACTCGGACATCAACTCCTCATCTCAACCTCACCTTAGGAATTTTCCCTCCTTTTGCTATATTTGCCCAAAAAAAATCTTACTCCGTGTGAATGTATTTATTAGCGTTAATGTGGGTGTATTTTTGATGGAATATCGAGTAACGAAAAACACCCCAAAATAGTTTTATATTCATATTTGCAGTGACATAAGGGGTGTATTAGCTTAATATAATAAACATAAATTGTGTGAATGTATTTATTTGCGAGAGTGTGCATATGGAATCGGTCAGTGTATCGAGTACCTATAGACCCGAGGAACCAGGTAGGTTAACATTGGGTACTGAATGCATTGCTTTTACCGTGACTGAATGTATTTATTAGCGTGAATGTAGGAGTGCGTAATGTTAAAAATTGCACTCCCAAAATTTAAATTATATAGTCTTTTAAAAGCATGAGTGTATTTGATTTAGGACATTTAGTCAAGGGTGGAAATGTTATCATCAAAGATAGGGTTAATAAAAAACAATTAAATTTTGAAATATTCGAGATAGCAATATTAATAGCAGCTAGGCCAAAAATATATTTTAAAAAATATTAAAAAAATAAATTCGTTTATTCTAAATTCAGAAACCAAAGTTTGAAAGGTATATGCTGAAACCACTTTAAAATTTAATTTAAGCAAGCTCTTAGCCAGATGGGATATACTTAATTTAAAATTTAAAAAAGTCTGTAAGGTTAATTTCAGATGCTATAATTTTATATTGAGGTTCAGTAAAATAATCCACATCGCTACACGGACACATGATTCAGGCGGTGTAGAATATGAAAAAACAATTTTCTCATTTTTTACTAAGTGAAAAAATCCAATTAGTTGTGGATATTGCGGTGGATTTTTTTACTGAGCTATGTCTTACTGGTCGAGGAAATTTAATTATTAATTTCTGAAGACGATCTCTAAGTAGGTCGCAAGTCTCAATTAATTTCAATTTTGTTTAAATAATTTTTTCTACATGTTGGTTATAAATTTTAGAAAAATTCATTGAACTGGGTTCAAATGGAAGGGATAACTTTATAATTTCGGCTACAATGCATCATTAATATGGAAAGGGTTTTGTTATTAAACAATAATAAGTCTTTGTAATTTGTGGTGTCGATAGGAGGGTTGAAGGAGGCAAGTTTTACAAGACTAAGTTCCCTTTGTAATGTTCGTAATTACATTACCGCCAAATGACACAAGTTGGGCTAATTATTTTATGGGATGGCTGAGAGTTTAAGCAATCGCTATCGTGACTCCGTCCCGGAGTGTTATGTTTTAGTAATCGTATCTGGAGGCTAACTAGAGTTTTCCTTCCGTCTAACGTGTTTGCTCTCGGATCTTGTTTACGTCCCACTGCTTATGATTTGTTCCCCTTCAAGTCAGCGCTTCACGACGGGCTGACTCGGCATTTGAACTTGTTTACTCGGCGGGGTGCTTAATTGATATCTAAGTTTCCCTACGATTTTCCGATATGGGCTCTTCAACAAATACAGGGGCCGATGCTTGAAGATTGCAGATTAAGGCAAGAGGCGCTGAGATTTTGCTTAATTGTACAATTAAATAATTAAAATGATGAGCAAACTGCTTCGAAAATGAGAAAACAATATCCAAAACCATATCGAGACAAAAGAGTTAATGTTCAGAAAACTGGTAACCCCCTGCAACGATCATACTGGGGAAAATTTCGGTAACGGATAGAACCCTATAATTTATAATATTTTCATGGATAAATTCAACAGTAACCTCATTTATAGGTCGTGATATAAATAGAGAGAATTTATCATTTGAATTACGCTTGAACGGGACATTGAGACGTTTCATAGATTAGCAGGAAGACCTTAAACAAATTTTTTTTTGCAATAATAAAATTGAATAACGTACCACAAAATAAAGGATCGAGTCTATTAAACTGAACCAAGGAACTTGGAAATTTCACTTTGTTGTACCATCGTCAATTTAAAAGAAATGCAAAGAACCTTGTTCATTATTTTATAGACTACAACCTTACCGCTCTCTCTCTCTCTCTCTCTCTCTCTTTCTCTCTCTCTCTCTCTCTCTCTCTCTATCTATCTCTCTCTGTTTATCTCCCTTTCTTGTTCTCTATACTTCTCTCTCTCTCATCTTTTTCTCCGTCTTTCAATATTTCTGTTTATGTCTTATCTTTCAACGTTTCTATGTATAAATAAACCTCTATTATTTCTCGTTAATTTTAAATCTACTAAACTACTACAAACTACTAAAAAATCACATATTATTCATTCCATTATACACTCCCAGTCTCTCTCTCTCTCTCTCTCTCTCTCTCTCTCTCTCGCTCTTTTACCTTCTTCTTCACCCCTCTATCCCTATCAGCATCTCTCTACAAATCTTCCAATCATGTAATCTATCTGTCTGTATTACTCCTCGTTAATTGCAAATTTATGTAAGGTCTTCTTTGAGATGGGTAAGTTCGTGTGACAAAGAATTATAAACATTAAATATAACAAATGCATAGTAGAATATCAAAAGTAATATGCTGTAAGGATAATCATTTAAAAAAAATGGCTGATTAATAAATGTCATCGGCCTAAGTAACTAAAGAGTGTGTACAAAAGAATGCCCATTCATATCTGTTACCAGACGTAGAAAAGTCAAAGGGAAAGATATAATCTTACGGCAGATAGTGGAAATTAATGTGTTTTATCCGCCTGGGATTGAGCAGAACTGAAAAGAGATAGAACGACCCTTGGCAACCGATCCGGATGCGGGTTATAAAAGAATTAGGAAGGAAAGTGACTCTTTAAACAGTAGCCGTAAATGGATCAATTGGAATCTCCCTTCCAACCTAAAAGTTCAATTTCGATACATAGACGATTGAAAACTTTTAATAAACAGGGTTCAATATCTGAAAAAAAAAGAAATATTTTATGGTAAAAGTTCTATGTAAGAAATACAAAGACAAAAATGGGTCATATTTATTTTTTGTTTATTTGCAAACTGTATGCATTTTATTGCCATAGTAATAACAGCGTACCAGACAAACTAAATTAAACAAGATCAGAAAGAGAAGACTTTTATTAAAAATTATTAATTAATATCGTTTGAAAGAAAAATCACCAAAACCTTAACTGAAAATCATTCAGTGAAAGATCAAAATTTATTGTTACTAATAACGTATATGCATCCTTTGGCCTCGCGGAGGATTTTAATCTCCTAGCCATCGATCGAATAACCGATCGGATATCGTCTTGTTCCTCATCATCCTATTCTTTAACAAGAGCAGTTTGAAGCTGTTCAGTCCGGAGTTTTACCCGTATCTTTATCACGTCCCCAATATATTTTACCGACTTCATGTCACCAGCTGTCCGGGGAGGCCGCGGTAGCCGAGTGGTTAAGGCGTCAGACTCTCGGCTAGTAGACCCCGCGGTCGTGGGTTCGATCCCCACCATCGCCTCTGGAATCTTTCTGACGCCTAAGGGGACCGGTGGCCGCAATTATAAGAAATTGACAGGGCACTCATCAATGGAAGGGGCGGGACCGGATCTCAGCGACCCTGAACCTGGTCCCAACCTCCTTCAAAAATGAGTTTCTTCGATGGAATAACACTGGTACAACGGGGGCTCAAGTTCACTTTGTGTTGTGAGCCCTCCTCCAAAAATGGAGCCAGGGTATAGTACAATAAACTGTACAGCTGCAATGCTCAAGAGGGAACTCCTCCAGTCCCTGGTATCCATCTATCCACCATCCACCACCAGCTGTCCAATTCATTCTTGTAATGCCTACATCAGCTGGTTGACAAGTGCAGCTACATACAGTCAAACATTCTCATGCAATAATTCGAAATTGTCCTCAATAAATGCAGCGAATTACACCACGGCATCCAGAGGAACATACTCAAACTTTAGAGCAGTCCAAGGTCTATGATAGTCATTAGGTACGGGCAGCGACTTTGTTTCCACTATAAAACATAAATGACTGTCTTGGAGAATGGTATGAACTCATGTCACGCGAAGCAAAGCATTATCCACGTCTTGTACACAAAGGGTCCAGTTCATCTGATTGCCACCGATACTCATCTGTGAAGTTTCGAGGACACCCTTACATGTTGGACCGTTTGGAATTGACGAACTAAGGAAACTGTTGTCCTCAGTGCTCCTTTGAGTTCCTCAGTGTTCAAGACCGAGCAGGGGAACGTATGCAGTCATAAGCCATCAAAAAGAACTTTTTCTAAACTTAGTTGAAGAGGGTCATTCAGTCAAATATCCAGCTCAAAAATCCAATTTAATAACTCGAACTGGCTTCAGTACATACAAAAATTATACGTCTCAAAACTTTACGTTAGTAATTAAAAAAAAAAAGAAGTGGACCCAGGCTGCGCAAGTTGACCCCTGACGTTCTAGCCGCTATTGAGGAAATCCTTGGGACAAGTTCAAACGAAACGAGCTAATGAAGTGTTTCATACGGCAACACGTCATGATTGACGCTATGCTCCACATTTTTTTTCCAATACCTTTTAAATAAGTATTAATTTGCTTTGGTATAGTAGTACTAAGTTGGTTGGGCAAAGTATTAAATTGCTTGGGAAGTCCTAATATTGTTGGAAAAAGTATTAAATTGATAGAAAAAAGTTCCAATTTAACTGAAAAAAGCTATATCCGGTAGCAATTATACACTCTAGACCCTCGTGGATGGTACAGCGCGCCACAGCCAGGTATAATATTATGCTATATGGCAAAAAAAAAAAAAAAAACATACTAGGACGCGGGGTTTGCGATCCCCAAGCAATGCAACCTTCTTTCTTACTATACCATCCTAGTTACTTAGTACAGTGCAATAGATTCAATCCTTCTCCTTAGAAGTATCAGGTCATTAATTGTCGCTCCTACAATTTGATTTCCTAAGTTTTTTCCATAAGTTAAGTTAAATCTCCATTGAGGTGTGGCTTCGCATTCGAAGATGATATTCGCGGCTGTTTCCTCCTCCTCATTACATAACCTGCAAATGGCATCATCGTTCACCCATGTTGTGTAGATGTTTTTAGATGCCAGTGACCAATAGTAGTCCTATGCCAGTGATTTTGCCAGTCTTGGTGAAGGTAGTTTTGCCCACTCAGGACTAGGACTACATACACCTTGGCCAAAACATCCGCTCGGGCGAGATCTTCTCGATTTAAAACCATGCCTTAACAAAATTAATTTCCATTCAAATTTATTGTTTTTTCGAAGAAAACAATTTAACGACCAATTAACTCAGTCGACAAGTTGACTCTGGAAGGGATGATATTGAACGTAATCTAAAGAGTTTAACAGGATTAGCATCACTCTATACAATTTTTAAAAAATTGTTATGGTTGTGCTTACGTTTTAAGTAAAATATTACTTTTTATACTTTGTTATTACGGAACATATACACACAAATAACAGTGTTTGGTTTTTGAAATATAATTTTTTTATATTCTCAGTTAAAATGTGAAAATCTTTTCTAACATGCTTATAAAGCATTTGGTGGGGGCGTCGGTGGCCGCAACGGTTTAGGCGTTGATACGGCGCAACACTGTAAAATCAAGGTCCCAGGTTCGAAACTAGCGGCCCTGCGTTCGAACTCGACATACATACAAATTGTTTTTTTTTCTTTTTTTCACCCTGAGGTTTTGATATGATATCTGCTGTTGCAACCTTCGTAAAAAATAAAATTGATATCAACTAAATAAGTACATAACTATTTTAATTTTATGCAATCGTTTAGAAAAGGAATTTCTGCCGTGTTTTACACCCCCTGACAAAGGGGTTTTATTTAATTTGATTTCTAGAGTCAAGAAAACTTTGGCGAACGTACATCAACTCTGAAAACTCAAGGGGGTGTTCCACTCGGCTGAATTATTGTCGATTTCAAAACATTTGTGGAGGAAGCTTATTAAATCACTTCCGAGCGATAAATGATCTTTCTTGTTTTTTTAGTCACTGGCAGCCCTCAGCCATTTGCCCGGGAGTGGCACTTCCAAAAGCCCTCTTTCAAAACCACTCGGAAGTGAGAAATTGGATAATTATCGACTCGACGGCTGAGCATAACAGATAAAAGTGCCCGAATATCTGAGAGTCGTTGTTGATGATTATTGTCAAAAAAGAAAATTGTGTTAAACATTGAAACGATTCCATTGACAAAATTAATTTTTCATCTAAATCAAATTTCAGCAACCTCTAACAATCAGAAACATCCTTGCGTTTGTAATACGTAGTAAAAACTGTGCAGGTTATAAGTAATTATTATGTTTTTATTTTATAAACTGATTTTGAAAGTTCCAAAATGAATTGTGCTTCAAGTATACCCACAAATTAAAATTTAAAGAGGAAAAGAAATAAATAACAAATTTGCAACATAAAAAAATTGCTTTTCTTATAAAAATAAAATAAAATAAGAAACTGCTCTGAACTAAAATAAAAAGAATGAAATCACAGGAAAAATGAACTTAATTGCTGCTCTTAGCATAAATAAAATATATAAAGCTCTTTTAAGGTTTTAACCTATTATAATAATTTTATTAAACAAAAATTTATCTATCTTTATCCGCAAGGAGCGGGCGCACTCCCAGGAGATGGAAAAGGAAATGATTTCCTTTTCAGAGAGAAAAAAAAAGGAATTGACTCACCGGACGTAGCAAGTACTTTCATAGAGCTCCAAACTAGGAATGCCCTTTTGTTTTTATTTTCTTTCAACGCCCTATCGATAGGAAACCAGATGGATCATGGAAGCGATTGGAATGCGCCTTTGGCAATATTGTTTATTTAAATTGGTGAAATGGGATTTGTTTTTAGAATATTTGGTCTTTAAAAAAAAAAAAAAATAGTTCTTCGTTTAAGGAGTTAGCCAATTTTCGAAAAATCTTCTTTATACTTCCACATATACCAAGATTTTGACTCGGAGTCAACGAATCGACTAAATTTTCGACTCGTTTGAATTCTTCCAGTTTTGGGTGATCGTTCAGTAATTTTTTAGCTTTAAATATTGAAAAAAAAACAAGGCGACACGTGAAATTGAAAAATGATCAGTGAAGAAAAATATGTTTCAACTTCTTTCAAAGCCAAAGGGCCTGGAGAGGTAACAGTTTGCTCTTTGAAGAAACTTCATCTAAAGCTTTATTCATAAATCTGTTACGGCCTTTAGACGGTAAACGGATCTTAATTTTTTCCCCCTTCTAAGCAGTATTTATTTATTTAACGTGTTTTCCTTATTTGCCCCGGGGGGGATTTTCAAATAGTAAGTGAACCCTCTCTCGCGGCTTTAAGGTTAGTGAGCACGCGATTATAAAATCCGGGGTAGTTTTTACGACTCCTTTAAACCAACAATATGACACAAATAAAAATCCTTTCATTGCCTTCGTTATTCCGTTTTAAATAACACACCACGAACATTTACTGAAAATGATAAATTTGTTTAATTTTAGAAATTTCACATTTTTATAGAGGCATTTAATGTAATGATCCACAAACATTTAATTCAATATGAAGTTTACTGACGTTCAATGTTTAAATCAAAGTGTTTATAGTCATAATTCTCCTATAAAAAATTAGAGGCCGCGGTGTGTTTGGCCGAAGATCGTGGGTTCGAATACCGCCCTTAACAATGGCTTTTTTATCTCAACGAATAATCCTCGCAAAAACAAATTGAACGATGTAATTTGGTTTAAAATAAAACTAAAACTTAAATGTGTTAATAACGTCAATGGTTGATTTTGTTCACTTTAAACAGAAAAAGTTGATTTTGGTTCTTTCGGTTTGGATCGTTGAAAACGTTTCCGGTTGACACAATCTCAAGTTTGAGTTTCACCAAAATGATAATTATAAAATTAAGATGGCAAGTCGGTCTAAACGCACCAACAGATAAAACAGTAAATATAAGAAAAAATCATAAATGATTTTTAATAAAAGCCCAAATGTGTATATCACCTGATTCGGCGTGGTTACAAGCACCATCTTTACCTTCACATTGATGCTAATAGTATTATCATAGATGAGCGTCACGGCATTAGACCGGGCCTCTCTGCGGCCACATCACTAGCGTAGTTGATCATGTGACCAACATCTTGATCAAAAAGAAACATACTGAGATTGGTCCTCTTAGTAATATAGAAGGCCATTGATTCGGTCTGGCAGGACGGTGTAGTATACGGGCTAATTGAAATGAATTTCTCTGGATATCCGCCTACTTAAAAAAATCCTTGTTTCCGTGAAAATTCCAGACCTTTCCCAATTGCCGCCGGTGTTCCCCAAGGTTCAGTCCCAGGACCATGCTTATTCCTCCTTTTTATAAATCCACTCCCCTCGCTGAGAAATCGCAAAATTGCCCTTTATGCGGATGACATTGCTGTCTATTGTTCATCCTGGAGGCGTAAAACAATTCTGAAAAAATTAAATGACAGAATCACCAGGATTTCCAGGTTTTGTCACCGGTGGAAACTCAGAATTAATGTCCCGAAAACTGAGGCCATATTCAAGGAAACCATTGACTTTCAGGGACACAAAATCAAATGAAGGGGTAAAGTACTTTGGTTTAACTGTGGACCGAAAACTTACCTTCTCTAGTAACAAAACAATATAAAAAACAAAAGTAAAATAGCTATAAAAGTCTTGCCCAGCATGGTGTCGGAGATGAAAAGGAATACAGTGACGTAGCTGACAAACTGTGACGTCGAGACAACGAGTGGAACACGAAGAAGACGAACAAAGGACTAAGTCACTGAGTCAGTCAGTCAGTCGTGCCTTTGCCCTCCCAGCGAGAACAACCAGTCGCGCCTTTGTCCTCCAAGCGAGAACAACCAGTCGCGCCTTTGTCCTCCCAGCGAGAACAACCAATCGCGCCTTTGCCCTCCCAGCGAGAACAACCAGTCGTCCCTTTGTCCTCCCAGCGAGAACAACCAGTCGCGCCTTTGTCCTCCCAGCGAGAACAACCAGTC
>CM077107.1:23445021-23459343 GCA_039619505.1 Cimex hemipterus
ATACATATATATATTATATATAGTTAATATATATATATATATATATATATATATATATATATGAATTTGATGTAGTTCTTTCACAATTCTGAGAAAAAACATACAACTGTCAATCAAACATTGTACGCGGAAACAGATGTGCGTTTTACGAATAAACAAACAATAACGACTTTTTATTATCCCTTCAATAATAGTTAATGAACGAAAGAAAAAAGGTAAATCTTTTAAAAGGAAACAAACCAATTAAACTCGTATCGATTTGCTAAGTAATTATTTTCAAAAATCATTTTACTTCTTATTTTTCTGGCACGATTTTTTTTTCTCTACCTTTATATCTTATATTGTAAGTAAATAGTGCCAGAAAAATAAGAAGTAAAATGTTTTTTGAAAATAATTACTTAGCAAATCGATACGAGTTTAATTGGTTTGTTTCCTTTTAAAACCTTTTTTCTTTCGTTCATTAACTATTATTGAAGGGATAATAAAAAGTCGTTATTGTTTGTTTATTCGTAAAACGCACACCTGTTTCCACGTACAATGTTTGATTGACAGTTATATGTTTTTCTCAGAATTGTGAAAGAACTACATCAAAATCATACTTAAAAATTTTATTTGTAATTCTGAATATTTTCATATTGTAGACAAGGCGAGGGAGAATAAGTTTTATACTTAGAAATTGGGGGAAACTGGCACTTTGAAAAGTAAAAAATAATTCTTACTACGAAGGAATCCCACAAGGCCAATGTAAAAATGTAAACGACGAAATGCTTATTTTTCGTAACAGTGCAGAATTACCCAACTTGGAACATTCTGTTTGTTTAAATGTGTGTGTGTGTGTGTGTGTGTGTGTTGGTGTGTGCACGGGCGTACGCGTCCGTGCTACTGGCCGGTACGAGCTTTCTAAAGAGAACTGTAGGAAAACCCGGCTACCAACTACCCCATTGTGTCCATTGTAGGAGGAATTAGTCTTCCTTCTTGCCCCGACTATTTCCAACCTCCGGGTCGGTACAATAATGCCACTTTTCTTATAGAGGGGAAATTCGGCTCAATCCACAATTTCTGCTCCTCCATTAGACAAAGGATGTGAACTTGTGTCTGCCTGACTGAAATAACCTAATTATACTGTCTAAACCGATAATTTTCGCCAAACAATAAAAGCCGCGTTACCGAGTTTTAAGTTAAATAATATTAAAAAAAGAAGAATTCTAGTGAGAATAAAGCTCATTTGGACTGTATGAAATAATGAACTTATATATCTTCCTTCTAAGCGAGAAATTGGATTTTAAAAGTTATTGAAATTAGTTCATATTTATAAAACCATGTTTAAACTGCGTACTGAGCATGAGCTTGACTTTGTTGATTTCTCGAGTTCAGTAGGCAAAGCAGCCCGTGTCTAGTCATCGTCAAATGCCCCAGATGCAAAAGACAAAACTTGGCCAGCGCAGTGGACTTAGTGACAAAATGAAAAGCGTCAACGCTTTATTGAGTTACATAACGAACATTATCTTCCAACCGCCCAACATAGAAGACAGTTTACATACAATTGTTCTCGCTTTAGTTTAGCAAACCGCGAAGGTCAGGTAGTTTAACGGTGTGGTTACTGGTTCAAATCTTTATTCAACAAAAAGCGGTCCGATGCACGTACTTCGTGTAAACAGGCTTCTTCTTAGTTCCTTCTAATATTGCTGAGAAGCATTCTGGCCAACTGTAAATATTGACGATAAGAAAAAATTGCAATTTAGCTCGCTCGCTAGTATATTTAATTGAGCTATCCAAAACAACTGCTTCCGAATAATGTATTTTTTTGACAGGGGACAATCTGTAAGGCCAAGTGCTTTAAGTATCAATTTAAAATGAAGGTTCGAAGTAAAAAAGAATTTATTAAGTTTCTTGTCCGCATGACCGAGTAAATTCTATTCAATTAATTAAGGAGTTGGTTGTATTAAAAAGCTCTCCGTCGCCATCTCATTTGTCGCCGATAATCAGATAGAATACACATTTGAAAAACGGCAAAAAGGAGGGAAAATTCAAAAGGTGACGTTGAGATGGGAAGTGGCTCCCCGAGTGGATCGAAATCTTGATAGCAGCGACTTGTTTGAGCCGACGGTCGTGGGTTCGAATCCTGCTTAGAATATAAATCAAAATAGAACAAAGGATGTGGAAAAACACTGATCAATATAAATTTAATTGTTATTTTCGTAATCAAACAAAATTGTTTCTCTTTTCTGGGTAGGTTGCAAAATAATTATTAAACAGCTTAAGTTCTGTTTTTTCTCTTCGTCAAATTTTTACAGAATATGTATTAATTAAACCAATTATTCTTTTCATGTAAGAAGTCCGTTGAGATGAATATAATATTTATTGTTATTTTTATTTAAGGTCTTGGTACCGATAAAAAAAGTCAGTATCACTTTTTTTTAGTTTGAAATTAATTAAGGTTTTAGTTTAGATAAAAAATGAGTGTCACGAGGGGGATTCGAACCCGTCACCTTCGGCTAAACACGCCGCTGCTCTGCCACTTGAGCTATCGACCCTTGGACAAATCACCTTACATAAAAAGTCTTACTTGGTCTCTTCACGACCTCCTACAAAATCTCAACAGACTACAAAGGAGAGGAAGAACACAGGAGAACATCGGACACAATGATATGGTATACGGATTGCTCCAAAACAACTGAAGGAACAGGATCAGGAGTTTTCTGTACAAGCCCAAAATATGAGCAGTCAAACTCACTAGGGAAGTACACCTCGGTCTTTCAAGCAGAAATACATGCTATCAATGCTTGTGCTCCGGAAAATCTTAAAAGAGGTTACACTGACAAAAAAATCCTCATAAGATCAGACAGCCAAGCAGCTATCAAAGCACTGACATGTACAAGAATCACACCAAAATTAGTCAGTGAATGCATCCAAAATCTTCAAAACCTGGGAAAACACAACAAGGTAACGGTATCCTGGGTGCCAGGGCACAGGGGAATTTTGGGTAATGAAGAAGCAGACAGACTGGCCAGAGGAGGATCCGCAAGACCATACATAGGCCCAGAGCCTATCCTTGGGATATCCAAAACAAACATAGAATCCTCCATCGCAGAATGGATCCAAATAAATCAAAGAGAAAAATGGATAAACTCTAGCAGTGCTAGACACAGTAAACTCATGATAAAACAACCCTCACCAAAACTGGCAAAAACACTGCTACAATTGGAGAGGGCAAATCTCAGAGGAGTGGTGGGACTACTAACCGGCCACTGGCATTTGAGAAAACATCTACATAACATGGGCATATATAATAGTGATCCCATTTGCAGACAATGTAATGAGGAGGAGGAAACAGCCACTCATATCATCTTCGAATGCGGAGCAACGGCTCAATGGAGATTCAATCTGACGCACAGAAATGACTCAGAGAACCACATTGAAGCAATAACAGCAATGTCAATAATCCTGAGCAAAAGGATCGAGTCTATTGACTAAACTAAAGAACTAGGAAGGTACAATAAGCCAGAAGGCTGCAGTGCCTGGGGCACACAAAGCCCACCCCCTAGTACCTTTGCCACCTACCCTAACCTAACCTAACCTAACCTTACTTGGTCAATCGGCCACCAAAACATAAATAGTTTTTTTTTAATTATCACTTCACTAACTGCTTCCCTTGGCCAGTTCGTAAGTCGCTGAGAATCGAAACCTGATTAGAACATTTGAAAATGGCAAAAAAAAGGAAAAACTGGAACGACGTAGGTTGGGATGGGAAGTGTCCGAGTGGATCAAAGACCGGTAGAGTGGATCAAGTGGTAGAGCAGCGTCTTGTTAAGCCGACGGTCGTGGGTTCGAATCCATACTTGTGACACTCATTTTTTAATCTAAACTTTAATTAGTTGAAAAGTGAAAACAGATATTAGAATAGATATCTTAATGTACAGCATGTAGTTTGGGGCTGAATCACGAAGGCTGAGCACTTTTTTCATGAAAAACGGTAAAAAATTTCTCGTCATCTCTTTATATCTTTCAAATTCACGAGGAATGCCATGCCTGACAAATTGATCAGCAAACGGCATTAAAGAGGGATAATCTAGCTGGATAAGGGATGGAATGATTATTGAAAAATTCTTCCAGATTTTGTGGAGAAAAATCTTCGCACATTTGACATTAGATACTGAGAGAACGAAGGCGTTAACTCCAGAATATTTATATTTGTTAACCACTTAGTTAATATAAAAAATTGATCAAACTTAAAAAAAGTAAATTGAAATACCCTGATTGTTGAAAAATAAAAAGGAGTAAATTTATTTTTAATGTGAAGAGATTAGTGATCGTTAATCGATAATTCTGAAGGATATCGCAAAAAAAAATGAGAAGAAACTCGCAATCAATCAGAGAACTTTTTTGCTGAATTGCGGACAACACAAGGTATTTCCTACGCACATCAAAAACAATTTTAAATTCAAAAATGCAACACAAACACTGCCAAACATCAGAATTAACCGTATACATAAAGCCACGATACATTTCAAACGAAACATCTTAAAAATAGAAATCATAAAAACATTAATACAAAATTTACACCAATTAAAACTCAATACCACCTACATAATACCTACAGGAATTTTAAAAGAAAGTGTATACACATCAAAAAGATGCGTACAACGTCCACTTTGACCAAATTAAAAATAAACACATCAAAAAATTAAATAAATTAATCAACAAACAAACACCTGTTAACACAAACAAATGGTTGCTAAACCTAACCAAAACGAACATCCCTCCAGAAATCCAGAACTTCCCCTCACTTGGTCCCAAACATTCCATCCTTACGACAAAACAGATTTTCCACCGGCTTAATTAATTACGGATGTAGACTATGAAACCCAAAAATCCACAAAAACAGACGAAGAAAACGACGGAACACGATCAAAATGTATTAACACAAAAACAAGTCACTTACAATATTAATACACTAATATGATAAAATATACAATATGCAAATACACAATAATAATTCAATAAATATGATTTGTAATATCTCATTACAAATCAAGACACCTTATAAAAAAAAACTCTCAACACGACACGCAAGAATGGCACAAATAAACACAAGACAATCACTTTGAGCCCTGAAGATGATCTCAATAAAGCTCGAAACGATGGCACGATAAAGAAAATGTTTTTCTGAAACCTACATCACACCAGACCGCATCTCACGTTATCTCATTATTTATAATTTATTTACTTTCTAAACATATTGGAATGTTTTTGAAAACAAATTTATATACATTTAGACCAATTTAAGGCACATTATACTAAAAAAGCCGCAGTTTAAAATGAATTGGATCGGTTTGTTTGGTGTTGGATTAATGGAACTGTCGGCAAAACGAGAGGGCGCAATTGATTGCTTGATTGGATAAAACAATAACAAGACCCCGAATTGGACGGCTCAACTGCCAAATGTTTGTCTTTATATATATAAACATTAACGTGGCCCTCGTGTACCAGGGATTGAAATAAATTTCCGGTCCCACTCGGAGAAACTTTTACCATTTGCCCACGAAGGACCGTCGGAGGGTTTCTAAAAACCTCAAGGGGGGGGGAGGACACTCGACCTACAGTTGTTAGTTATTGCAGTATTGTATTTGCCTTGAATTTTCATCCCGTTTATTTCACTTCGTGTAGCGTTCTGTCCGTCGGTGTATTTCTCAGAGGGACGGTCAATAATAAATAAAAGTTAATTGGTTCCTTCAGCAAGATAATCGCAACTGTGGCCTCGGGGAAGGAAGTTAATCGCGATTCCCGGTGAGCCAAGAGAAGGAAAGATTATTGAAATACGCTCGGCTGGAGCGAAAGTGCAATGGGAACGTTTGTCCGTGAAGGGTCTGCTACAAGATAAGCCTCTATTATCTTGTATGAAACCCCTTCCCTCGTCGGGCCGTCTCTGTGTGAGAGAGAAGCTATTAACTCCCCTGTCCGGATTATTGAAGGATCAAGCTATTTGGCCCGTTTCGTTCACTTAATCTGCTGTCTTATATGATACTATCATGTCTTATAGGGAAAAACACAAAATCCTGACTGACGGTTGACATACAAACCAGAACATACAGAAAATCAAACAAAACTAACAAAACTGACGATTAGTTTAATAAACTCAATTAATTATTCAATTTAATTAATTAATTTTCTTATGTAAGGGTTTTCGTTGAAATGCAAAACCTAGTGGCATGAGCGGGTCATGATAATGGTAGAGCAGCGATGTATTGGGTTGTCCGGAAAATAATGCAGGATTTTGGTATTAAACAAAAAAAAAAGAAACTAGTTACTTTAAAGCAATGTTCTTTAATCAAAATAATTTCCCATACTCTCAATACATTTCTCCCAACGTGTTGGTAACTTATTAATTCCGTCTGAGTAGAATTCAGAATTTTTAGAATTGATAAAGTCAATAAATGCATTTTCCAGTTCCGTTTGATTTTTGAATATTATGTGTTGTAAGTAGTGGTCCAGGTGTCTAAAAAAATGGTAGTCAGTAGGCGAGAGGTCCGGAGAGTAGGGTGGGTGAGGCAAAGTTTCATAGCCAAGCTCCAATAATTTTTGTGACGTTACACGTGACACATGTGGTCGAGCGTTGTCATGCAACAAAATGGGCCCTTTCCGATTGACCAAAGAGGTGGTCAGCGACGGTCGTTTTACTGACTTTGAGTTGCTCTGCAAGTTCTCGAACAGTTGTTTTGGGGTTTTCTTCCACCACTGATCGCAGAACATCATCATTAAGAGAGGAAGGCCTTCCACGACCTTCTTCATCTTCAAGGCTGAAATCTCCCTCCCGAAATTTTTTAAACCATTTTTGCACAGTGCACTCATTAACACAACCTTCGCCCCAGACTTGGTTAATGTTTCTAGCCGTTTGGGCTCCGCTTCGGCCGAGTTTAAACTCGTAAAAGAAAATCGTACGAAATTCTCGCTTTGACATTATAAGGATGACTGAATTATTTCCAAGTAGCGGAATGCTACAGAGGTAAACAAACAATATCATTTGGAAGAGGATTAATAAGTGTTGACATTCATACAAATGAGTAATCCTGTAAACGTAAACAGAATATTTTATATAGATTTTTTTTAATGAAAACTTAAAATCCTGCATTATTTTCCGGACAACCCAATATTTATCCGAAGGTCGTCGGTTCGAATCCCGCTCGTTTTTTTTTGTTTTTTTTTTTCGTTTTTCCAATGAATACCAGGGACTGGAGGAGTTCTCTCCTGAGCACTGCAGCTATAGTATAGCTTATTGTGCTATATTCTTGGCTCCATATTTTTGGAGGAGGGCTCGCAACACAAATGTGAACTTGGGCTACCGTTATACCGGTGCTCTTTCATCAAAGAAACTCTTTTGAAGGTGGTTGGGACCAAATTTAGGGCCGCTGAGTGTCAAATACTTTCAATTGTGGCCACCGGTCCCCTTAAGCGTGAGAAAAATTCCAGAGGCGAAGGTGGGGATCGAACCCACGACCGCGGGATCTACTAGCCGAGAGTCTGACGCCTCAACCACTCGCCCTGTACTACAAAATCTTTCTCGTGATACAAGCTTTTTCATTTCAACCAAAACGTTGCATAAAAAGAATAATTAATTAAAAAATGTAATTTGGTCAGTAGACCACGAAATATAATGTAATTATTTAGTTTTTCATTCTGACTTATAATAATTACTATCATTTTCCAATGCCTTCTGTTAAAATGGTAAATCTAAGTTACAACTTAATTATTAAAACGATTCAATTATAAAAGTTTTAGTAATGAATTTTTTCCAATCAAGAGAGACAAACGTTAGGGAATATCAGTTTCTGTTAATCTCGAGTCTAACACCAGTCGAAAAATATCAAATATCACTGGGATAGATTTATCGAACAGATCGTACGTTATTCTACACCGACGGAACGCTTTAATTAGCGAAGACGTCCGGATTCGCGAATGTGATGGTTCAACGTACGTCAAACGTCGCACTTCTCGTAATTGCGAGCCTGGCAATTTATTAACACCGTAATTGCTTCCAGTATTGATTACACCATTGTCAGTGCATGTCTGTATTAACAGGCGTCGGAGGGTATTAAATGAAAAACGAGGAAATCGAAAGGGAAACTAACAAAGAATAATAGGTAAACTGTAATGCCAAAATGATTTGTACTTATCATCTCATTTATCTGACATTTGAACGCACGTCACCAAGGATGCACACATAATGTTGCGTGACCATTTTTGCATCATCATTTTACCCTTCTGGATAATCCTCATCGGTTAGGCTGGCGCAACAATAGAATGCGACAAAAAATCTGCCCAATCCGAACAAGCCACACATACACCGGAAATAAACGGAAATGACTTCAACCATTGCTTGGATATGCACTTGATAACGTGACTAAGTTGATCAGGTACGGTACAATGAAACAACTTGTATTATGTACTTTTGACAGGAAAAGAAGAAACTGAACATAAAGTGAGAACATTGGATTCATCAATTAAATATGAAAACGGTACCATTTGGTCAATTACAATTCCAATACTATGCGATAATTAAAAACTTCCCCAATAAATTGGTCCATGTCCATCCTAGATCAGCTTTACTTGCAGCTAGCATGTCCGACTGTCTATTGTAGTGTATGGAGACAATTAATTTTTATTAAAGTTGTAGAAAAAGTGTATAAACAGAGCGGGAAGAAATGTGAGACAGACTTCGGGCGCGGACGTTGAGTCAGTCTTGTTCTAACGCTGGGAAGAAGGTGATCGCGGCCGTCTTGCTGATACTTGGGTGGTACTGTCTTGTGTTTTGTCCTCCCAGGCTTGTATGTATGTTTGGCTGCTGGCTGCTCTGGGTCTCAAGACAGGCAGCGAAATGCGTGATTCACGTTGTCTGTTCCCTTTTCTGTCGCCGGGGGAGGCCTAGACCACCTCCCCGTTTGCCACCATGTGCGGTTCAGGGATCGAACGCTGAGGTCGAATCTCTCAAGCCCAGGCGTGAGCGACATTCGGCCTTCGATGCGTAGCAGGAAACCAAAGAAGATACTGCGAAAATATGAGGAACCGGGCGTCCACCACGAGGACACTTTTGTGAAGAATGGATACTAGTGGTTGAGATCCCCGATCCAGCCAAGGAATTATGTTCCCGTGGAGCAGGATTCATGCCTTCGAGAAGACTGGCTGGGCTAGAGCCGACTTGTTTGACTCTTGAATGGTCATCTCGTCTCACCCACCCTGGGAGCCATAGCCCATTAGAGGCGGACCTACAGCGACGATGGGTGGTACAGTGTGGTTTGAGACCCGAGACTCTGCAACGGCCCACCACGGTCATTTTTTTTCTCAACCCCGAGCTCTTCATTCTATCCTGTGCCCCTCCCAACCCTTGGTTGCAAGAGGATATCCGGGCACAAAATAATGGTGTAGCCCAGAGAGTGTTGTAACCTCTAAATCACAAGCTGTACTCGGCCCTGGCACGAGCGGAATGTTGCTTAACGGAGTCTTACGAGGGTGGGTCTCAACACCCATGAGTAAAGATGGGAACATCTCTCCTCCCAGGCTTTGTAGTTCATGCAATCCTCTATTCGTAGAATAGTTTTGTGGAACTGAAACACCTGTAGATAGGAAACAAGCACTTACTGTAAGTTGATGGGTAATTTTGGAACCTGCCCTTGATAGGAAGCCCCTTATACCCTTATTGCAAAATCGACAAGAAACAATTCATTTGTGTAATTTCTTTAAACATATAAAATGTTTAATAAGTAGTAGTTAAACTGTTTCCCAAGGGCCAACCTTACACCTACCTCTTTCGTTCTTCGCTTGCCCGTCGTGTCAGTGTGGCGCACCGATCTACTTTGCACTGTTTTCGTCTGTTTAGACGAAATCGAGCGTAACATTCTACAGTAGGAATCGTGGAAGGATAAAATTTATGAAAGTGGGAAAACGGATTGCGAATAGCAAGTCATTAGAAAGCACACTGTACATTGGTAGTGATTCAGAACGGTTTTATTTTCCTCGTGCAGTTATAGCTCATTTTTGAGTCTGGCTACAGGGAAAGAGATCAGCGTTTACAACATGGGAACAGAAGGAGGGCTTAAAACAGAAGTTAGCTTTGGCCCGTGTTGAGTCCACAACGATTCTCGATACGTTCTGAAGAATGTAAGACTTCTCTGCCGAGGATAGACGCGGGCTGTGACCTAAAAAGAAGTGTCCCTACGTCAACCGTGTATGGCCAATTCTGAGTAGAGTTAAGACGCTCTTTCTTCTGCGATTTAAGTTTCCGTAGGTCTACCAATCGTTCTCTTGAACTCTTTTATTGTTACTAAATAAATTATATATATTTTTCGTAATTTTTTATTCCTAGTGAGCGTTTATACTTTAATCTGTAAAGCTTATAAAAACTATATTCTATATAAGCTATATGCCAAATTAAAATTAATATAATTTTATATAATTATTTAACAATTAATTACCTCTTCAAGTGAATCGACTCTTTAAAGTTATTCCAAGAAATCCATATTATTTACCGAACTGAGGGTGTTTTCGGAGCGATAATTCACACGGAGGGAGATTTACTGCCGGAGAAAATCCTTGTATCCGGATGCGCGTAAATTTCAATTTCAACCGAACCAGATTGTTTATTTATGCCGGGATTTTTAAACCTCAAATTCTGATACGCCAGACGATGAAAAAAGATTTCTTGTTTTGGTATTTTATTTTGAGACAAGAAGAAGATGTTAAATAAGGAGTATTACACGTATGTTGTACAATTTATTAAAAATTCCACAAGGGAAAAAAAAAGTCGAAACCGAACGGACCGAAATAAAATTAAATCGGTTAACTATATGTGGACGATGCGAGATAGAACAAATTTTTCTATTAATGTTAAAAACATCTCATTAAAGACTCTTTCCGAAAGTATATAAATTTATAAAATTGTAAAATTTCAAAAAGAATTTCATTCAAAGAATTCTTAGATTTGCCCTCTATTTCCACACGTTCTGGGACCCTGCAGAGGGTGACCTATTCCAATAGGTTTAGTTTTGCAATCCTTCACCCAATTTGAACTAATGATGTACTTGCAATTATTGCATTGATTGCTGTTTCGCTATCTGATATGAAATCTATATTCTAGTTTTTGTAACCTTCGTTCACATTGATCCAGGTACATCGGTGAATTTCGACGCAAATACTGGTACGTTTTGAAAATACGTTCTGAGTATTTGTTCCAAGACCAATTTACCTCCTACTTTTCTTAGTTCTATTCCTGGTCCTGAACAACAGATGGTGCCGTTATCAGCATCATTAGGTTTCAGTAGTTAAAGTTCTTTGCAAATTTTACTTAAACTCAAACATTCTGTTCAAATCATCTCCATGAATATCAAAGTATCAATCAAGAGTGTAAATACTTCAAAATATTTTTATATTTTCATCAAAATATCAAGATGTTAATAATAATGTGTTTCGTTTTGATCAGGTTTTGCATAGTTTATGCTTTACATTTTGTTTAACTATTGTTTCGCTCTACTTGTTTTGTAATAATATTACCATCGACCTAATAAAAACGATTCTAAATTGTTTTTGTGTTGTGACCGTGTTCGGTCAACAGCTGGTCCCATCCGTTATCCCAGTTGCCGTATACAAGGCAAACGATTTTCATTTCGGAAAATACTCTACGCTCTGTAAATAAATGTTTTTTTGCAAAAGTTAAGGCAAGTGTGCACGGGGCAAATAGAGCTCGGATCGGTACACCCTTTCTTCAAACAAGGCAGTAAGGACAAGAATTGGAATCGATAAAAATGGCCCGAGGGAAATATTCTCCGTAATAAACCTGGATTGAATCATATAATTGTCTTCCCTTTCTTTTTTTGAGGGAGCTATAAAAATATATTTTTATAGAAATAAAAAGGGATATTTTTTAAGAGGGATTTTGATTATATAAAAACTTGACGGACTAAATTTAAGTTGAAAGTATCTATCGGTCACCAACCGTTTATATCCCTAAGAAAACAAAACTGAAAGAAAAAAAAAAGTGTTATTTCAACCAAAATTATATATAGGTAAACATAATGAGAATAGAGTTGATGATGGGTGTTGGTCTGAGGGTCGGTGAAGTCATGCTGGACCGGCTTATGGGCAATTATAGGGTCTGTCGTAACACCCCCAGTGAAAACCGTCGGATCCAGCTATATAAAAACCCTACTCGGACAATGTGACAGACAGATCCTCACTGAAGATGGCGCAATGCTGAAACGCGAATAATTCCACAAACTCCCGAGTTAAAACAAACCCAATAAATAACCCTAAACCGATTCAGCATATTGAGAATACACAAACGCTAAACTGGACAACAAATCACAGAACATCTGCCGAAAGTTCGGGCGATTTACATTATTTACTGGTGTCTGTAATGTCCCTGACGAGGAAGATCGGGCCGATAGTCGATATCCGTGCAGCAGGGATGGACAGACCCGGTAGCGATGTTGAGGGTGCGAGAGACGATGCTGCGAATACCCTTCTCGCTACATAAGTGTTCGACGAGGTGTCAACGAGTCAGCAATAAGAATCTTGAGGCCATGCTGATATACAGAGCTGCTGCATCCTCACAGGCCGCACTCTGGAATGGTAGACCATTACTAACCCAGAGGCGACACCTTGTATCCACCTAACAACCGAAAGTTTCATTTCCTAAAACATTTTTTGTAACATTCACAAATGATGCCAAGTTTGCGACAAGTAAGTTATTACCGTTATTATTAGGAATGAACGTGAATTCAAATGCCGTGTACAAAGGTGAAAACATCAGCCGCAACACAGTATCCCAGGAGAGCAATTCAAGGTGATATTTCTCAATTGTACTGGCGTGGTTATCTTAGTGATTGGGCTCTCTTCTTGAGTGCGGGCCATCCATCAAGCTGGAGAATCATTCTTTGTCGTTGTTCCAGAGAAACATCAACTAATAATTTTGGTAAAAACATCCCTAAGAAAAAATTGAGGAACTGAGCAACATTTAAAATATTTTCGTAAAAATAATGCTCAATTAATTTATTTACGAAAACCCAAAACGTCGATACTGTGAACCACCTGATGATGGCAACAGTACGAAATTCTCGGATTTCCTTTTGCCCACCATCGAAAATAAAAATGCTTTATTATGCCAATAAAGGTGAACTTGGATTCAACAGCCTATAGCTGTAGAGAAGAACTTTTCTTTCAGGCTGCCAAATCGACATTTGTGTAAGGAACGTTAGGCGCCTGTCGTAATAAGAGTGAAGAAATTGCTGGGCAGCTTGCTGAATGAGAGCGATACGACGTAAAATTGAAAGGCCGGAGTACATGTATATTTATATTTTTTGAAAAACGTAAAACGTTCCAACATTTCTAAGAGGGGAATTCAGATTTTCATCATAGAGTAAATTTCAGTTCCTCGTCAAACTTAGTAAAAAGTTGGAACTGTACTAAAACCTATTATACACGTATTTTTGTGTTTGGATTGTATCATTGAGTTAAGAGAAATTCAGCCGGGCCATCTAGAAGGTACAACCTATAGTTACACAAAGTAGTGGATCAATAATGCTTCCTTGTAGCACGCCGACCTGTATGAGCTTGATTTCCCACACTTGTTGCCGCACCACTGAATCAGCGGGTCGTCGGTTAGATAGGAATTAATGATATGGTAGTTTGGAATTGGTAAGAAGCGGTTATATATAAAAGACGTTCCATCACACAGTCATAAACCATTCACATCCGTGGCCCTTTTTTCTCAATCCGAGCAATAATCTTCATTATATCCAGTAACCCTTCCCAACACTTGCTTCCAAGACGGATATCCGGGAACAAAATAATGATGTAGCCCAGAGGGCGTGGCAACCTCTCTAAAGCGCAGGCTGTACTCATGTCGGCCAGTGTACTATATCTTGTCTTCATAGACGGGGGAGGGTCTATGGCCAACTGTACCGTGGGGTGACTTAAATGTTCCAAAATAAGCCCAAGTAGCCCTGGGAATGGTTTCGTGGTGGTGCGTGGTGACAGAAGCAATTTGTTACGTTCGTGAAGCTTGCGTATGGTGTATGCCCTTACGACCGGACGACAGCGTGTAAGCGTTGAGGACGCGATGATTACCCTGAATAGTCGAATGTGTGAGTAAGCAAATGAACGAGTAGTGAATCGGCTGCTCTGATTTGAGTATGCTTTGCGTTGTTGTGCATATGACAGGCATACCTTGGGGAAGCGAAACGTCCGACCACGTAGGCCGTAGGCCTCGCTGAGCTCGATAAGAGACTGTTGAGGAGAGGGGCGGGTCGTTTTGGACCAGCAAACCTCCGATCT
>CM077107.1:23464343-23500732 GCA_039619505.1 Cimex hemipterus
ACGAAAAGCGATCTTTATATTCAACTATTAATTGGCGTTAACAGAGACCTTTGACCTTAGGCAGTGCTCACCTAAGGGGTGGTTAGCAATTCCACTAAAACAATAACCGCGGCCTGGGCCGATGCGGTAGTTTCTACGCTAGGAAAACCCTCATACTCAGGGAGATAAAGTCACCTTCTCTATCTAGGGAGTCGGCGAGACAGCAGGCTGATGTATTTCGGCCTGTTAGCTCTTTGCGTGCGGCATACGACCTAATGCACAATGCAGGGAGTGGATAAGCGGGGAGCGAGGTTGTCCTTGGCCCTTAGATGCAGAGGCGCCTTTACACCAATGCTGCGGCGGTAACACTGTTCCGTCGTATGCAGAGGTGGGTCAGCTGTCATCTTGAGAATCAAAACGTCCGATAGGGCCGATAGGCCAGTTGCTGATACTATAGATCCTTTTGTTTTGTTGCCGATGTGTACTCGAGACAATCACAAACCAGTTACCAAATAATCCTAAATTTATGACTGTACAGTCCCGAACATTGACAGATTTTTAACGCTTTTTTCGAATCTCGAACGCCGATAGTTTAGGTGAAAAACATGGAAAAGTTTGAAATCGTAAGCCAACCTTTGTTAATATATATTTGTTCATTCTGTCTGTTATTTTGTAATGGATTCTTGGCGATCTGAGACGATGCCGACTACCTAGTTATATCAAATTTGTCCTCAAATTGTTACATTTTAGAAAATGTTTTTCGCTCTATTAACGCTTTTCGTTACAACACGATAACATAACGTGCAGATGTTTTATCCATTTGAGATACCGCAATATAAATTATTTGCCGGGGAAATCGACGCTCTCTCGCCTTGAGGCTAATCGCCGTCGTAATATAATGCGATACCGAGATTCCGGGTACCCTCTCCTCACGTATTTAATTTCCGCCCTGAGCCAAATCGGCGTACCTTGCCGCACCCTAAGCATCCACGATCGTAGGGAATCGTGAAAACTTAGTAAAGGGTCTATTCCGCAGGGTGGTCGATGGCGGGTATCCATTAGCCAACTGTCGCAACAAATTGGGATTTATTTGACGAGACGCTCTTCAGACCTGACACTGTGTAGAAAGCTGTCGGACGGAAATGTGTTCCCCTCATACCGCCTTACAAATTTTCTTTGCCACATATTTCGAAAAGTGTTCCTAACTTGTCTGGCAGCCTGTCAGTTAATATTTGGATGTTTTAAACTGTTAAGGTTAAACCGATGCATATCATTTACACCTGTTTTGTAAGAGAAATTTAGATTGCTTTTGACTCCAGAACACGTCTCTGTTATACATGTTGCAACGATCCTTTGAAGTTTGGACGTATATCAGGTTTCGGAAACTTTTTAAACTTTATAACGTGCCCTGCCACTTGAAGAACTTTCCTCTTTTAAATAAAAATGTTGATAAAAGTGATCTTAATTTAACGCTTTATAGAATAAATATACTTTTCTTCATATTTTTGTTGTAAAACGACAGATTGACAAACTTATTTTGAAGGTCGTATAGAGTTTCAATTTTTCTCACTTTTTAGCAAAACCATATAGATACTATGCGATGACCAATGTTGAATTTGGGTTGTGGCCAAAAAGGAACGAATCTCGTATCAGCACCAAGCTTTCGACAACTTTTATTGTCTTCCTCAGGACAGAATTAATAAAAAATACAATTTTTGTTTCATGTTGGCTGTTCACAGATACTCAGTCAATCTGAAAACAAATGGTATACATCATGCCACTCATTTTTTACCCCGTCTTCACGCAATTAACGTAACAACAGACTTAAAACAATACCTGTCTGAACGAGAGCGTTAACATAAATATGATTGCGATGGTGAAGAAAACGTTCTGAAAGTCAAGTGAATTCAATAATGTCAAAACCACGACCATAGGGAAAATTACAGGTCGACGCCTTGTGAGAGAAACGATACACAATTACCAGGATAACAATTTAAAGCTGATATTAGCGGGTTGAGTATGATATACAGCTGGATTTTAGAACATGAAAAGCCCCCCCCCCCCACCGATATTTTTACCAATGTACTTCTTATTTATTTATAAAAACATTATTTATATAATTATTTATTTTACTATTTATTATGCATAAGATTATTCGGAGATCGTGAGATGCGGTCTGGTAGGTTTTAGAAAATATTTTCTTTATCGAGCCAACGTTTCGGTCTTTATTGAGATCATATTCAGCTCCTAGGATTTACAAACATTGTTTAAATTTGGAAAATACATATAGGATGTGAAAAAACATGCATTTATACAATTCTAGAAATTTTTAGATTAAAAAAATGAATTTATACAATGCTGGAAAATTGGTGCGAGTACAAATACTTTGTACTTGTATTGAATCTAAAATTTTCAAGCATTGTATAAATTCATTTTTTTAATCAAAAGTTTTCTAATATAGTATAAATTCATGTTTTAAACTAAAATTATTTAACATTGTATATTTTACTTTTTAATGTAAAATTAACTAGCATTGGATAAATTCTTATATTTTCTATTCTTTTATATTTTCTAGCATTGTATATTTTATTTTTTAATCAAAAATTACCTAGCATTGTAGAAATTCATTTTTTTAATCAAAATTTTTCTAACATTGTACAAATTCCATTCTTAATTTGAATTACCTAGTATTGTATAAATTCATTTATTAATCAAAAATGTTCTAACATTGTATAGATTCCTTTCTTAATCTAAAATTACCTAGCATTGTATAAATTAACTTTTTAATGTAAAATTTTTTAGCAATGTATATTTTACTTTTCAATCTAAAATTACTTAGCATTGTATAAATTCATTTTTTGGATCAAAAATTTTCTAGAATTGTATATTTTATTTTTTAATCTAAAATTACTTAGCATTGTATAAATTCATTTATTCTCATAACCTACAATGTTTATAAATCCCAGGCCCTGAAGATGATCTTTGTAAAGATCGAAACGTTCGGAATGTAAAGAAAGTGTTTTTCTACTTCACATCAGACCGCACCTGACGATCTCCGAATAATCATTAACTATCGATAACTAAACACCCACATATTATGTGTAAGATTCACTATCTTTCGTGGTCCGCTTGACAAAATAATATCATTCAATTAATTAAGGTTTTCAGTTGAGATGAAAAAGTCAGAGACACGAACGGGATTCGAACCCACGACATTCGACCTTCAAAAGGTTTGGTTGAGATTAGAGAAGTTTGTGTCCGAGCGGGTCGAAGTCTCGATAGGGATAGAGAGACAAATCATGCCGAAGGTCGTAGGTTCGAATCCCGTTCGTGTCACTGAGTTTTTCATCTCACCTAAAAACCTTAATTGAAGTATGCATAAGGTTTAGATAAACAGGTTGTGATATAAGTTTTTAAGAAACTTTAGTAAAAAATGTAATAATTAAAGAGCCACCAAGTATTAAAAATTAACTAGTGGAACTTATTGAAATATAATGAAAGCAATAAAAAAATTTTAATAGGAAAACGTATGGATGTAGTTGTATGTATGGAAATGTATGTAGTTATGTAAAAATTACATAAAAATATATGTTAATAAATAATCGTATTCTTTTCTCTGGTTAATCTTTAAGTTGAAATACCACCGTCTATTATAAGGCAAAATTTAACAGGACGATTAGTGAAGCGACGGCGACGCGGATCTACCTCGGCCGTCCCAGGGGCATCAAAGAAACCTAGAATAATTCGGAGAAAATTAAATTTACTCCCTTCGCAAAGGGTGGCAGGACGAAGGTAAGCTTAATTTGGCCCATGTCTCTGCGGCTGTTCCAGTCCCTCTAATTGCGACGTGCTAAGAGTTTCTTGGGCGACACGTTTCGCTAAATGATAACTCAAACGGTTGAATACTTCTCCGATTATTAATTACAGACCCACTGGTAAAAATAACAGAAATACATTTCAGAGGTTTTACCGACAAATAACTGCAGACGCTAGTTTATTTGATTTGATTATAATTCAGCTTAACCGGACGGAACGAATGTCCTCTATTCTTTCCCAGGCATGCTCTAAATTAAATTAATTCCATTTACTATTTTTTAATTGAGTAAAAAAAAAACTATTATTTTTTTCTAGCCTTTGCTAAATGAAAGGACAGCAGACTAGGTGAGTTTTTATATAAAAATAAATTGGATTTTTTAATTTCATTAAACTACCAAGAGGGATAATTTAAAATTCAATTTAATAATACTAATATTATATATTTTATCCCACCATCCGCTTCGGGAGGGTCTAGGAGGATTTAAAACGCGCTATTTTACATCCGCTTAGGCGTCAGCATGATCCACTCAGAAGCGATCGAGACGTTGGCCAGAACACCTCCACTTCTGAGACTTAACGTTGCTTCGTTTTTCGGTTTTGTTTTGCACAAAAAAGGGATTGTGGTAGGAGCGGACACAACGTAGGAAATTGTGCATAAAAATAACACCTATTGGGTTGTCCGGAAAATAATGCAGGATTTTGGTATTAAAAAAAAAAAAAAAGAAACTAGTTACTTTAAAGCAATGTTCTTTAATCAAAATAATTTCCCATACTCTCAATACATTTCTCCCAACATGTTGGTAACTTATTAATTCCGTCTGAGTAGATTCAGAATTTTTAGAATTGATAAAGTCAATAAATGCATTTTCCAGTTCCGTTTGATTTTTGAATATTATGTGTTGTAAGTAGTGGTCAAGGTGTCTAAAAAAATGGTAGTCAGTAGGCGAGAGGTCCGGAGAGTAGGGTGGGTGAGGCAAAGTTTCATAGCCAAGCTCCAATAATTTTTGTGACGTTACACGTGACACATGTGGTCGAGCGTTGTCATGCAACAAAATGGGCCCTTTCCGATTTCACTTTTCCAATCGCCTTGAGGTGGTCAGCGACGGTCGTTTTACTGACTTTGAGTTGCTCTGCAAGTTCTCGAACAGTTGTTTTGGGGTTTTCTTCCACCACTGATCGCAGAACATCATCATTAATAGAGGAAGTCCTTCCACGACCTTCTTCATCTTCAAGGCTGAAATCTCCCTCCCGAAATTTTTTAAACCACCTTTGCACAGTGCACTCATTAACACAACCCTCGCCCCAGACTTGGTTAATGTTTCTAGCCGTTTGGGCTCCGCTTCGGCCGAGTTTAAACTCGTAAAAGAAAATCGTACGAAATTCTCGCTTTGACATTATAAGGATGACTGAATTATTTCCAAGTAGCGGAATGCTACAGAGGTAAACAAACAATATCATTTGGAAGAGGATTAATAAGTGTTGACATTCATACAAATGAGTAATCCTGTAAACGTAAACAGAATATTTTATATAGATTTTTTTTAATGAAAACTTAAAATCCTGCATTATTTTCCGGACAACCCAATATTATTACAGTTTTTAATTTCACTAATTTCGTGGTCAGCTTGACCATTTAATATATTCCAATTAATTAAGGTTTTTAGTTGAGATGAATAAAAGTTAATGAAGGGGGATTTGAAAAATGGCAAAAGGAGAGAAAACTCGCAAGGTGGAGTTGAGATAGGAAGTTGATGTCAGCAGAGTGGATCTAGGTCACGGTAGGTGAAGTGGTAGAGGAGCGAAGTATCTAGCTGATCGTGGGTTCGAATCCCGCTTGTACCGTTAACGTTTTTCATCTCAACTAAAAGCCTTAATTAATTACAGTTTTTCTTCCTAGGTGTTTTTTTTTATTACATGGGCCTTATTAGAGGTGATTTATTAGATTAATATTGAAAAAAAAATCACTTGACTAACTGCACCCCGTGGCCAGTTCATAAGTTGGAGAGAATCGAATTCTGATTACACGACATTTTCAAAATTCAAAAGGTGGGGTTGAGATGGGACGTTGATGTCGGAGTGGATCAAAGTGGGTTAGCACAAGTGGCAAAGCAGCGGCTCATTTAGCCGACGGTCGTGGGTTCGAATCCCTCTCGGTACACTAGATTTTTCATCTCAACGTTATGTAAAAACCACAATTAATTTAAAAAAAAACTTTTTATGGAATGGTTGAGATGGAAAAGGTCGGGTCAACCCACGCTCAAAAACCTCTTCTGTAACCACTTATCGGGACAGCAAAAGTGGTCCGGCATCTCCGTACTGACCGAAAGGTCGAGGGTTCGAACCCTGCTCGTGACAGTACCTTTTTCATTTTAACCAAGAACTTAAATAAAAACTGTAATTAATTGAAATATTCAAAGGCCAGTTATGACTATTAAATATATGCCGTTTACTTGGAATGCTAATTTTTAAAGTTTAGTTGTTGCATAAAGGGTCTATGCTATTTTATTGAGTGATAGTATTGGCACGAAGTAGAAAAAAATAGTATTTCCCATTTTTCAATACGAAATAATTCCCTTTCTCACCAAATTTTATTAACGTTTCGTTTTATAGTCTTTTGTAAAAAAATGTGGAATTTTTGGTGAGATCCTCATTTTATTGTCGGGATTAGATTAAAGCGTAATTCAGGGGATAAGAGAGAGAACCCTGTTGAGTGAGATAGCAATGTACGAGAATTAGACAGTGAAAACGTGGAACTTTGCCGCATGACATTACTGACGAAGACGAGTCCTTGATGAATGTCCTTATGAAGATAATGAATCAAAGTAGCATCCCTTACAACTTCAAACACAGCAGGCTTGTTTTAGGTGAGGTCGAAGGGAGTCGAAGAGACCATCTATTTTGAGAAAAATAGATTCTAATTTACTATAATTAAGCAATCATAAAGAGCGAAAACTCCGGCTTGTGCCTGATAAGCTGGACAGACTAATGTCACTAAAATAAAAAATATTTCCTCTTTGTAGATTAGTTTGAACCATATTGATCATTTTTCCTCAAAATAGGTTCTTCCGTTTTCCATACTTTCTTTTTCATGCTTTATTGGTTTCTGGTTCAAAACCGACTTTTTGTATATAAACTGTATTGCAAGTCGTTTTTCTTTTACTTGGAATTTGCAGGGTAAACTTGTAACTACTTGAAACCCACGCGGTTGGGTCACTGGATTCCGAGTATATATATACACTTCTTACAAATCTATTGGGAAAAAAAAAATATAATCCATTACTAAAAGGGAAAAAATATTATTGGGAAAAATATAAGAAAATTCCAAGAAAAGAAATAGCATCTTGGATTGCCCTCGTCCTGCCTCTATTTCGATCTTCTCGTAAGTTATATTACCGAAACAGATATTTAAATTCATATTTAATTAATATTATGTTAACAGTTTTTTTACATAATCATAAGAGTGGTAATATTCACAAAAGAGTGATTTTAGTAATAAGCTTTATTTTTAGATTAATTGAGATATCGTGAGATGCGGTCTGGTGTGATGGAGGTTTAATTGTGATCATCTTCAGGGCTCAAAGTGTTTGGCTGAGAGTACTTGTGACATTCTTGTGTGTCGTGTTCAGAGTGCCACTTTGAGCCCTCAAGATGATCTCAATAAAGATCGAAACGTTGGCACGATAAAGAAAACGTTTTTCTCAAACCTCCATCACGATATCTCAGTAAGTATCGATTAACGGCCACTAATCTCTACACATTCCGTTTTAGAACATATAGTTCCATCACTAAAGAAAAAAATATATAATTTTCTATTTTAAAATGAACACTCATTTAATTTTTGGATTTTTATTATTAAAATCATGTTCTCGTAATAAGTTATTGATCTATACATGCTTATGTCTAATGCAAACATATTAACCTGCAAAGATAAAGTACAATTTTACATCTACTTACGCTTTATGTGAATCATGCTTAAAAAAAATTAATTGCAACTCCTAAGAAAATAATTTTTATCTGATAGTAAAGTGAAAATATAAGCATTTGCATACAGAGTTCTTAACGAGCTATTGAACTTTTTTAAGATTTGTGTTTGAAAAATGAAAAATGAGTACAATTTTCAAACACGACCAAAAAGTAAAGGCTCTATGACTTTTTGAAAACATTACGGAAATGTTACAAATAATTAATTCACTACTTTCGTGATCAGCTTGACCAATTAATTAAGGTTATTAGCTGAGATGAATAAAAGTTAATGGCACGAGAGGGATTCGAACCCCGATCTTTGCGGCTAGATACGCCGCTGCTCTACCACTCGAGCTATCGTGACCTCGATCCACTCGGACATCAACTTCCCATCTCCACCCCACCTTATGAGTTTTCCTTCTTTTCGAGGTCACGATAGCTCGAGTGGTAGAGAAGCGGCGTATCAAGCCGAGGGTCGTGGGTTCGAATCCCTCTCGTACCATCAACTTTTATTCATCTCAACTAAAAGCCTTAATTAATAGTTACAAATAATGTGAATACATTAATCAACAAATTTAAATAAAACGGTTTAGTCTTAAAATGTTGATAGATTGTTAAATAAAACAACTTTAAAATAATGTTGATTAAACGCAAGTATCCATTTTCATTTTTATTTCCTGAAGCCAGGATGTAAACTTTAAAAAATATTAAACAATTTTAAACATAACCATTTCTCATAATAAATATAAATTGATAACTTGAATTTATGTATTTATTTTCCAGTAGTGTCTTCAATTTGGCCATGTAATTTCAAAATTATCATACTAATTGTTAAATAATCGTTAGGAATATTGTTGAACCCAGATAATTAATTACATTCAAGTAAACAATTTCTCTTATTTTTACTATGAGAAATCAATGTGATTCAAATTTGTTATTATTATCATCATCATCATCATCTTCCGCCGACCTCATGGGGTAAAAAATTTAAACTTGCGTTTAAGAAACAATATTTATCAAATTTCCTTAATTTTTGCATAATTCCAAAAATATCCTGTACCCTTCATTTTTGGAAAGGTTGTGCTATTCGCTTTTCTCAGAATGAAATTAATTTTCAGGAAAAAATTAATTTGGCGAACCCATTGTAAATTAAAAAAGTGACGTCGACATGGACGAACCCTGTGGTCGAAAAAATTAACTATTGCTCGTGTGCAAAATTGTAAGGGGGTTACCATTGGTCAAATTTTTCATTTAGTCACAAAGTAAAGAAAACCTGAAAATAAAACCCCTGTATACAATAGATATATTATAGAATTAGTAATAGAATGTCATATTTGGCAAAAAGGTGAGTTTTTAAAATTTTTTAAAATACAAGATACCTTTGTTCTACACTTTCCTTTTTGACACGATTCTAATAAAAAGAAGTTTTTCTTTTATTATCCATAATACTTTTCTTTTAAAACTTCTCTCACTGAATGTATTAAACGAAACGACTGACAGGAAGACGTAAAAGAAGGAAGCATCTGTTTAGTCAAGGGAAAGTTGAAAACAGACATAATTTAAAAGTAACGAAATCCGGAAATGCATGTGAAGTAGAAAGTTTTGACCCTACTTTTTCCACAAATACTGTAAGTGGAGAGTATCGAGCAATTGCCGGTTCTCATTCAACGTCCTTTTTGTTTTGTTCGGTGCCAAGGAATACATAATACAGGCATTATCTGGTTTTAGTCCTCTCAGGCCGGAATTAAACCGCCAGCAAACTTAAAACTGGCCTCTTTCAGAAGGTTATCTCACCTCCTAAATATGAATTAAAGTTTTAATGTTGTTATGAAATAAATGATTGCCGAGGGAGGGGTCTGGCGAAGGCGAACAAAAACTTTTATACGTCTGCTAAACAAAAGGTTGTAACTTTCCTGGGCAGATAAAATCCTCAGTAACAACCGATTTATACGAATTTTTCAACCGTTACCTGGGCGAAGGAATTACTCTTTTACCTGTTCCTCGGTGGAATTTATTTATTTTGTCGTCTCCGATTGAATTATTGCCTTTTGCCCCTTTTTGTCCCTCTTTCGAACAATTGTCTTTTCCAACTGATCGTTAAAAGTTAAAAGTTGTTTCAGTTTGGTATATTTAGTTTAATAAAAAAATATTTAAAACTATCCAGCAAAGAAAAAATGATGCATACAATTTCTTTTTTTACCATAATAAATAATAAAGAGATAATTTATATATCTAATTATCTATTTAACATATATTGAAATGGGGTAACAATTTGTAATGAAAAGTAAACAAAACGTAAAAAAAAGTGGACACTCACAACCCACTGGTTAAACTCCATAAGTAAGCAGATATTATTATGCATGCATTCCATAATAGTTTGATTCATGCATTTCTTTTGCAATTTTTCACTCTGACCCCCTTTGTAGCTGTGTAAAATGTATCTAGGACATGGTGTATTCACCCTGCGGGCAGGGCTGGATGAAGAATGGTGAGATATCAGCTTACGGGTTTATAGTGACAGGAAGAGTTTTATGAAATCTTTGTTAGTGGGATTTGATGCCGAAGAAAAAATTTCAACCCCTTTCCACTAAATGGCCAATAAGTCTCGCGAATCGCCCACTAGAGTGTAGGCAGTCAGGATACCTATGTCTAACGTCTAGGTTATGCCACTCAGGCTATCACCAGCTGTCATTCGCAGTGACTTCCTACTAAATCCAAACGCATTCAAACTGTCATTCACCATTAAATACATTCTTTTTTATGTGCATACGGTCAATTTAGTTAGAGTGATGAAGTGTTCGTATCTTCCACTTAATATAATTAACCTTAATTGAGAGTTGGTGTGGTATTCAGTGTTCTGCCATCGACTCAAGTTCAATCTAATAAATATATTCACTCTCAGCACGCCTACACAACACTATCAACAGCACATATATAGGTCCAACAGGGGGGGACGAAGGTTTAGGCGTTGACAAAGGGCTCATCATTTTACGGCGAAGTCCCGGGTTCGAATCCAGAGGCCCTGCATTCAAACCCGACATACTTACAAATCGGACTTTTTTTTTCCAAAAATACCGGCACCCTGAAGGTTGATATAACCTCTCCTGTTGCGAACCTTCGTTAAAGAAAAAAAGTCCAATTGAGTTCGTTGTAAAACAATCAGTATATCACACACCTCGGCCATGGGCGCACGCCTCCCTTTTGTTACTCTTAAAGTCACGAACAACTAGCAATATAAGTTACTATCCCTTGAAAAAATCGTACGAGGAAACAAGAACATTTTCACGGGGAACGCACTTACCCGATGCAGCGCTAGGCGGCGCTCCCCGACGCCTTATCACGTTTTGTTACGGTCTGCAAATCTATGCGACGTAAAGAGTATGCCAAGTATTACACACAGCGTATATCACAAATCATTATCACAATCGCAATGATTCTTTTGTTCTTAATGAGCAGATATTTATAGCACTAAGATATTGGATTATTAATTTGCGCCTGATGCCATGCACAGTTAATTAACAAAAAGGTTAAAAAAAATAATATTTGTTTTGTTAATAAAAAAGACCAAATTCAACATTAAACTTTAAGTGATTAAATATTTTATAATGTGTGGAGATTAGTGATCGTTAATCGACAATTTTTCAGATATCGTGAGATTAGGTCTGGTGTGATGTAGATTTCAGAAAAACATTTTCTTTATCATGCCAAACGTTTCGATCTTTATTGAGATCATCTTCAGTACCTGGGATTTACAAACATTTTTTACATTTAACAAATACATTTAGGATGTGAAAAGGTATATTTATGCAATGCGAAATATATTTTATATTCAATCACAATCACAATTCTCCTCACTCAAAGTGTTTGTTTTTTGAGTAATTGTGCCGGTTTTGCGTGTCGTGTTGAGAGTACCAGTGAGATTTTGTTGTTTTATTTTTATATATGTCTATACCGACTTCCTTCCCCACCCCTTCAAAATCCAACGTATATAAACATAAAACAGCGAAATCTCACTGGCACTCTCAACACGGCACGCAAAACCGGCACAATTACTCAAAAAACAAACACTTTGAGTCGGAGACGGAAAACGTATTTCTGAAACCTACTTCACACCAGACCGCATCTTAGATGTCTGAATAATATTTTATAATTATCAATACTATTTAAGATCTGAACAAAATTATTTCTCTCTGAATATGGCAATAAATGTAATTTGCTAGTTTAAGTAGTTTTAATGAACAAAATAAAACTGTAAATGTAATATTCTTAAACCCGAGAAATTTGATTTCCATCCGGAATCCATTATTATAATGCCTAATAAAAAAAATAACTCAGGGTTTTCATCTGGCTTTTATCATATTTCTTTCATCAGGAATTTGGTGCTATTCTAATATATTCCAAGATTGAAGATCATTTTTGCTACCTGATCAAAACATGACGCTGAACGAATGGCTTGGTGCAAAACACGTATGAAAGATATGCCGTGTTGTAATAAATAAATGGAAAGAAGTAAAATATCGTAAAAAGCCTTATCAAGTATGGAGAAAAATTGTACTACGATGAGGTTTGTTCCCTTGTGTTATATAAAATGTCAAAAGCTATTTTCTTCACCTCGAATTACGATTCATGCGAGCCTATCACCTAATATTTTATTTTTGAATCATTTTCGAAACACTGCATGTCATATCACAAGTGAACTAAATGTTAAAGTCCATTGCAATAATTGTAACTATTTTTTAATATAACTTTACGTTTAAATTTTATGTATGTATGTGTGTGTACGTATGTATGTACGTGTGTATTATGTATGTATGTACGTGTGTATGTATGTATGTATGTATGTATGTATGTATGTATGCACGTGTGTATGTATGTAATATGCATGTATGTATGTATATATTAATATATATGTATGTATGTATGTATGTATATGTATATATGTATGTATGTATGTATGTATGTATGTATGTATATGTGTATGTGCGTGTATGTATGTATGTATGTATGTATGCACGTGTGTATTTATGTAATATGCAAGTATGTATGTATGTATTTATATATGTATGTATGTATGTATGTATGTACATGTGTATGTATGTATACGTGTATGTGCGTGTATGTATGTATGTATGTATGTACGTATGTATGTACGTAAGCATGTATATATGTATGTATGTATGTGTGTTTGGGTGTCCGTGTGTATGTATATAATATTATATATCTTGTTGTATTTATGGGAGGTACTGAATGATTTTGTAATGGTATGACTTCATTAAATAACACGATGGATGTCTGCTTCTTTCTGTACAGTAATACATGTAACTCGGTTGATGTTTTTATAATAATAAATATTTAAAAAATTTTATTATACCCGTCAGATTTTCGTTGTCCGATTGACCAAGTAACATCTTTAAACTAACTAATATTTATGTGAGGTATTGGTTGAGATCAAAAATGTTGTAACCGAGAATAGAATCCTGATTACACGTCATTTGAAAAAACGAGGGAAAATTCGAAAGGTAGGTTTCGGTGGGATTTGGTGTCAGAGTAGATCGAATTCACGATAGCTCAAGTGGTTAGAAGAGCGGCGGTATTGAGCCGAAGGTAGTGGGTTCGAATCCCGCTGGTGATAAAAAAAAGTTATATTTCTTACCTAAAAAATGTTGAACTGAGTTGGAGGGTAACACTGTTTTCCTAAGGGCTACATTTTTCAAAGGTTTGATTTTGGAATCCCTCGAAAGCTGTAAACTTGAAAACTGCTAATTCAAAACTGACCAAAGCTTATAAATATTTCTGTGAGTTGATTGTTTTTTTTTTTGTTTTTTTTTTATAATTAAAGTACCTTTTATATTGTTTTTAAAAATTAACATTCAGAAGGTTTTTGTTTTGGTGTTTTGTTTGTCGACGATTCCGCTTTGGATAGGAAACATATAATCCGAAACGTCAGCAGAGAAAGAATAATTTGCTTTGTTTTTATGCCTAACTGAACATCCCATTCAAACCTTTGATAAAACGTAAAATAAAACCGAGTAAAACAACATTTCTGGAACACGAAGAATAATTCAGCTTCTACAATATTCTTATCACAATCAGATAGCATAAAAAAGTTGGGAGAAGGATATATGTTAAAAAAGTTAAGAAGGGGTTCGATAAGTTCCAAAGGACTTAAGAGCTTCTCGATCTTTAACGTGTAGCCGAAACCAGTTACGTTGTTAACAGGCTCGCGTCGATCTTTTCCTAAATACGAAGCTGCACAAGTTGTTTTAAGCGTTGTATATATTGTCGGTTGTTCATTGTTCCGAGCTTCGCCGAGGCTAGCGTGAAGGTTTCGAGCCGGCCGGCTAAACTAATTAAACTTTCCAAAGCAAGTTGGTTTTGGCTTTTCTCTCTTTGAATCCTCGTTTTCCAAATTAGTTCTTTTCCTCTTGAACGTTGTTCTGACACCCTGGGAGAGAGACTGAATTCTGTGGGAAAAAAGGAAGAAAACCAAGTCTCAAATTGACTGGTCGACTGACTATTCTCTCCTTTCAACAAGGGTACAAACCACACGGAAAAGTTAATTTGTTCAAATATTGGGATAACAACTCCAAGATTTAACTGAAACTCCTACAATCTTGAACGATTAAATAATGGATGTGAACAACAATGAATGCCAATGGTTTCATGAATCCGCCCTTTTTTATCTGTTTAAGTTAGAAAGGACTTACTTGCTTTGCTTTGGTCCGGTCTGACTTGGACGACCTTTCTCGATGAAATGAACTTAAATCCGTATTAAATTCACTAGTTTGCTGGTCCGCTTGACAATCTTACAATAAATTAAGGTTTTAGTTGAGGTAAAAAAGTCAATGACACGAGCGGGATTCGAACCCAAGATCTTCGGCTAGGTACGCCGCTACTCTGCCACTTGAGCTATTTTGACCTGGATCCACTCGTACACCACCTGGTGGGGTTGAGGTAGGAAAGTTTTGTCTGAATGAACCGAAGTCACGTTACTTGAAGTAGTAGAGCAGCGGCGTATCTAGCCGAAGATCATGGGTTCGAATCCCGCTCATGCCATTAAATTTTTTTCTCAACTAAAACCTTCAATTAATTGTTAAATCCTTATAATGAGTTCAAACGATTGCCTTACAAGTCCAAAATCATTATAGAGATTTTTAATAATTTAATTGTTTTTCAGGCTTTCATCGTTTTACAAAAATTAAGATTTTAAACGCTTATAAACTGATTTACTTCAAATCAAAAATTTAAACCCCCCGATCCTCAGTGGTAAATGAACGAATGTGTTACCTATTTCATTATATTAGTTCAGGTAGGGAAAAATAGAAAAAATTAAAGAACGACTAATCCCTTTAATTGTTAAAACACAAACGAAATTCCTATTGTTATACTTACATCTGTCTGTTGGTAGAAACTAATACACATTACTGTGATGATTCTTCAAGCATTTTCCCTAGCTTACACAAAATTTAAATTTATATTCCCGCCTTTCATAAAGAAATCCAAACTGAACCGCAGCATATCCAATTCTTCAGTTTAGAACTTAGTTATTGTTAATATTTTTAAAATTTGAACAAACTGTAAAAAGCGGATCAAATTCAGAGTAACGGCGTTGGTGGATGTAGAAAAAAATTCTTTTAATTATTTCAATTAATTATACTTTTTATCTAAAGTCTTAATTGAGACGAAAAACTTAGTGTCACGAGCGGGATTTGAACAGACGACCTTCGAATATGTATGCCGCTGTTCTAACTACTTGAGAATATCGTGAATATAATATAATATAAAGAATTGTTTTAATCTTTATAAAATAATGATTAAAACTTACAACTAGCCATTTTTATCTAGATCACCAGAAATTTACAATTGAAATAATAGCCCAAATGTAATATTTTATTTATAAAGATAATATTTTGCTTCAATGCTCGTTATTGTTTTATTACATTAAGAGCCTGTAGAAAAATATACGGCGTGTATGTTTTTCGAGAGAATAAATGCGAACAGAGAACGGCGCACGGTATTTACAGAGTCTAATGGGCACTCTGTGCCTTTTGGCAAGGTGTCAACCCCTAAGGGCTGCAACTTTTCTCTAAAACACCCTCGCCCGGCGCACAATACTTTTCGATCCAAAGCGCGGGAATTGGGAAGATTGCGGGGCCCCCACCGTCATTTCTGGCCGGGGTAAAAAAAGGGGTTGTCTCGTTTTTTTTGGCCGGCGATGTGTCTGGTCTACTAAAAGATTGTAAGGGTTCACTTGCGACCCGGCCCCGTTCCACTTAGGGGCTAATACTGGATTGTATCGTTTTTGTCTAGCCTAGGTCTTTCTTATAATACTTGTAAGTGCCCGTTTCATTTCCACCTAATTACGACGGGTGTTCTCATCTCGTACCATAAGAAAATCTTTAATACAAAGAAAGGCAGTTGACCGCACGTGTAAATCATTAAGTTCGATAAAACTTACGTAAAAAAAGCCAAAATCAAATGTCTGACACAAAAACTGTATCGTATGGCATGTGTGCGATGTGTGGTGTATAATGGCCGCTAGTTAATGATGATCTCCTATGATGTAGATTTTAGAAAACCATGCTCTGTATCGTGCCAACGTTTCGACCTTAATTGAGATCATCTTCAGACCCTGAGATTTATAAACATTGCTTAAATTTCACAAATTTCACATAAACGTATTTGTATATTTTAATTAATGTTTATAAATCCCATGCCCTGAAGATGATGTCAATAAAGATCGAAACGTCGGCATGTTAAAGCAATGTTTTCTATCCCAACTTACTTCTCAATCCCTTCAAAATCTAACGTGTATAAACATAAACCATCAATATCTCTCACCACGACACCCAATGACACAGCTTGACGCAGAAAACAAAAACTTTGGATGAGTAAAAATATTTACATAGAGCCTGAAATTTCAAGCAATGTATAAATCCACTTTTTTCCCCATCCTATTTGTATAATGGAAACAATGTTTATAAATCGCGGGCCCTGAAGATTGTACTTCCGTACTTCCGAAAGAGAAATTTCTAAAACCTATGTCACACCAGACCACATCCTTCTATCCCCAAATATTACTCTAACCACAAAAATACATATCGATAATAAAAAATATAAACACTATCACCAAAATATTAGCCTTCAACAGCGACAAAAGTGTACTTTCTTAACGCTTTTACAAAACTGAAAATAAATCAGAGAGGTACCGCTAAAATAAGAAAATTGTTAGTGTGAAAGGAAAACGAATAAATGTACAATAGACTAATCATACTAATCATATCGTAATAGAACGAGCTACTTATAAAACAAAAAGATGCGGTAAAAATAAAAATGTCAAAAATTTACTTTGGGCTAAAACTAAACGTAAGTGAAAAAAAAAAAAACAGCGAGAAATAGTGGAAGAGGAAAATGACAAAAGTGTGAGACAAAAGAAAAAAAATGGACAGTAGAGATCGTTAAAAACCCTTTTATTTCCTCGGTCTTTTGTTGACACAGCGTTCTTTACGCTCCCTGTATTGATTAATACTTAAAAAAGGACTTAACCTTGTGTCCTAAACGCTCTCATTTCAGGTGTTTATGACAGAAGTACTATTAATTTCAAGATAACGCCAAGGAAAAGCGACGAAGAGTTAATAAATGAATGAACGTGTAATAAAGTAAAATAGATTAATATATTTTATCTGTGATTGAGACAAACCAATCTATCATAAAACAAACAAATTGAAATTGTTCTGTAATTATAAAGATTAAAATAATTATTCAGATATCGTGGGATGCGGTATGGTGCGATGGTGGTATCAGAAAAACATTTTCTTTGTCGTGCCAACGTTTCGATCTTTTATTGACAAACACTTTGAGCCCTGAAGATGATCTCACTAAAAGATCGAAACGTTGGCACGATAAATAAAATGTTTTTCTGATATCACCATCACACCAGACCGCATCTCAAGATATCTGAATAATTTTGAGAAAAACATTTTCTTTATAGTGCCAACGTTTTGATTTGAGGCACTCTCGACCCGCCACGCAAGAATGGCACAAATACACAGAAGACAAACACTTTGGGCCCTGAAGCTGATCTCAATAAAGATCGAAACGTTGGCACGATAAAGAAAATATTTTTCTGAAGCCTACTTCACACCAGACTGCATCTCACGATATCTGAATAAATATCGATTAACGGTCACTAATTACCACACTTATTTTTTAATATTCAAATAGTAAAAATACAGTTGTTAGATTTCTTCTTGAGGGCTCTGTTTCATCATGCTGGTCATGGTGGTCGTTTACCCTGGCGGTTTTTATATAAGTTGTAATATCTTCCCTTAGCTTCATTTGCACGAAATGTTAATACTGTTGAATTGATATGTCAAATCGTGCGTCTCGTAAAACAGTGACGTCGATTCAAGGCATTGGTTCGAGATAAGAAGTTATTGCAGGATACCAGCAGAAATCCTTCTCCTTGATTGCTAGCCGGTTATCTGCTTTCACCCGTCTACCTTGTGTATTCAAGCCGAGGCGAATCCCGGCACTATTTGTGTCACAATGAATAGCCATTAAAACGTTAATTTCTAGTCTCTGGCGTCAACACGATTAACATATCAAGTCAAGCACGACGGAAGAATTCGACTTATACGGCCCTTTGTGCTTTGATATGTAGATGAAGCATGAAACAACAAATATACATTCAGTACTTAACAAGATTAAATCATGTTGATTTTGGAACAATTATCTCATAATAGAACAAAGAATTTTTAAAAACACTGCTCAATGTAAATTTACTTTTTTTAATGAAACAAATTTTTTTTGTTCTGAGTAAGTTGCAAAATATTTATTAAAAAGCTTAAGTTCTGTTTTTTTATCATAGTCAAATTATTACAGAATATTTATTAATTAAATCATCCAAATTAGTTCATTCAATCAATTATTATTTTTATGTAAGGAGTCCGTTGAGATGAATGTAATATTTATTATTATTTTTATTTAAGGTTTTGGGAGAGAAAAAAAAATCAGCGTCACGAGCGGGATTCGAACCGTCGACCTTCGGCTAAATACGCCGCTGCTCTACCACTTCAGCTATCGACACTTCTCTTGGACAAAACGCCTTGTACAAAAAGAATAATTAATTGAAAGAAGTAACTTGGTCAATTGGCCACCAAAACAGAGCTAGATTAATATTTAATAAATAAAAGAAGTATCACTTCACTAACAGCTCCCCGTGTCACGTCATAAGTCCTGATTAGACAACATTTGAAAATGTGCCAAAAAAAAGAAAAATTCGAACGACGGAGGTTGAGATGGGAAGTTAGCGTCCGAGAAGGTCAAAGTCGCGATTGTAAAGTGGTAGAGCAGCAGCGTATTTAAGCGAAGATCTTGGGTTCGAATCTCGACCTTGTTACTGACTTTTTCATCTCAACCAAAAAACCTTACTTTGATTGAGATGAATATAATATTTTTTAATTTTTTTTTTATCTGAGGTTTTTGATTGAGATGAAAAATTAGTGTCAAGAGTGGGATTCGAACCCACGACCTTCGGATTAGTACGCCGCTGCTCTACCATTTGAGCTATCGTGACTTCGATCCACTCTCCATCTGAAACTACAACCGTTCGAATTTTTCCTATTTTTACCTAACGTTGTACTTTTTCATTTCAACCAATAACTTACATAAACATTAATTAATTGAAGGAAGCTTTTTGCCCAATTGGACCACGAAATATTAAATTTAATATTTCATACCATCGAACAATCCAAATTGAAGTCGAAAAATAGCTAACAATGGCACAATTACACTGAAGACATTTTCTTTATCTTGTCAACGTTTCGATCTTTATTGAAATCATCTTCAGGGCTCAAAGTGTTCTTCTTCTGTGTACTTGTGCATTTTTGCGTGTCGTGGAGCACGCTCAACACGACACGCAAGAATGACAGAATTACACAGAAGACAAACACTTTGAGCCTGAAGATGATCTCAATAAAGATCGAAACGTTGACACGATAAACAAAATGTTTTTATGACAACGCGTCTCACGATATCGGAATAATAAAAAAGATAGAATTTTTCAACAAGCGTTCTGGTGTATCCTACAATACAATTATAATTAAACACTACATAACTGTTCGTTTTGTGTCCATAAAGAACAACTTACATCCGTATATATTTTTATTTATTTTTTTTTTGTTATCTTTACCACGTGAAAATAATTAAATGAGCGTCGAATAAAGACATAAACCGACATTTACCGCAGTACGAGTTTCAGAATGTGCAAAGGTTGTTTCCGTTTCAGTAGGTTGTTCAAATATTGTACGGTACACGGGAGTTTGTACAAGGACTCGTGTGTACCAACAAGGTTAATTAAACATTTCCGTGTTGAAATATGTGAATATAACAAGTGGAGCTTGATTAAAAAAACCGCTTGTAAAAAATTTACATGGCAAGGTGAAAATAAACATTGTTATTATTTATACAGATGAAGAAACCGAGTAGAAAAGATGTAAAAACAATTTTAAATTTGTAATAGAAGAATAAAGGGTGATGTCGTAAATTGTGACGAATGGGAAAGGGTTTCTAGAGCAAATAGAAGATAACGGACGAATATAAATAGCAACGTTTAAAGAAAAACGTACATTTTTTTACCGTTAAACATTCCACCGGAAACACACTTTTTTTTGGAAAAATACACATAAGCAATATCTTTTAAATTTTAATATTACAGATTAAATTACTTCAGTCCAAAGCAGAATTTCACGCTTTACACTAAGTATGAGATGAGAGATTATTACACAAATTAAAACTATTTTCACCCCAGGACTTATTATCTGATTATATACTTCGAGCGAAGTGTTTTAGTAATAAATCAGGATGAAATACTACTGAGATGAAAGATGTGCTTACTGGTGTACTACAGGGGTCAATACTCGCTCTGCTATTGTTCAGGTTGGAAAATAAAGTTTGACCGCAAATCCGTGAACTCTAGCGTACTCTTATACAATGAACCTGTTCCTCAATCCACAAAGTTAGGTATTTAAGACTTACTGTTGATAGGAACCTTACATGGAATTCACACGCATGATTAGAAAATCATACATTTACCAAACGATTTAAAATGCTTCACTACGTACTGAACCGATGATCTACTCGCTTTGCTGTTGTACAGGATAAATCCAATAACAAACAGCAGTATCAAAATCATACAAACACTCCAAAATAAAATCTTACGTAACGTGGTCAATGCACTTTGATACATAAGGAATAAGTTCACTAATTTCGTGTTACGCTTTACGAATTAATATATTACAATTAAATAAGGTTTTTAGTTGAGATTAAAAAAAAAAGTCAACGGCACGAGCGGGATTCGAACCCACGATCTTCGGCTTGTACGCCGCTGCTCTCCCACTGGATCCACTCGGACACCAACTTCCGAACTCAACCGCTCAAGTGGTATAGCAGCGGCGTATCAAGCCGAAGGTCGTGGGTTCGAATCCTGCTCGTGCCATTGGCTTTTTTTATCCCAACTAAAACCCTTTAATTAATTGTAATATGGAATAAGGACTTACTTAGGACTCTTAAAATCCTTGAAGTCACGGTGGAAATACGAAGATTTGCCTCTAAACACCTGGCTCATCTCAGACAACACGAAAATGTGGAAGCGACTGAAATCTTACACAACAGAAACACTGTCAGAAGAATAAAAATCAGTTGCAAAAAGTGAAATGTATTACGGTTTTTAGTTGAGATGTAAAAAAGTTAATGGCACGAGAGGGATTCGAACCCACGGCCTTCGGCTAGCTACGTCCCTGCTCTACCACCTGAGCTATCGTGACCTCGATCGTCACGGACATCAACTCCCCATCTCAACCTCACCTTACGAGTTTTGCCTTCTTTTGCCATATTTCAATATATATATTGGGTTGTCCGGAAAATAATGCAGGATTTTGGTATTAAACAAAAAAAAAAAAAGAAACTAGTTACTTTAAAGCAATGTTCTTTAATCAAAATAATTTCCCATACTCTCAATACATTTCTCCCAACGTGTTGGTAACTTATTAATTCCGTCTGAGTAGAATTCAGAATTTTTAGAATTGATAAAGTCAATAAATGCATTTTCCAGTTCCGTTTGATTTTTGAATATTATGTGTTGTAAGTAGTGGTCCAGGTGTCTAAAAAAATGGTAGTCAGTAGGCGAGAGGTCCGGAGAGTAGGGTGGGTGAGGCAAAGTTTCATAGCCAAGCTCCAATAATTTTTGTGACGTTACACGTGACACATGTGGTCGAGCGTTGTCATGCAACAAAATGGGCCCTTTCCGATTGACCAAAGAGGTGGTCAGCGACGGTCGTTTTACTGACTTTGAGTTGCTCTGCAAGTTCTCGAACAGTTGTTTTGGGGTTTTCTTCCACCACTGATCGCAGAACATCATCATTAAGAGAGGAAGGCCTTCCACGACCTTCTTCATCTTCAAGGCTGAAATCTCCCTCCCGAAATTTTTTAAACCACCTTTGCACAGTGCACTCATTAACACAACCCTCGCCCCAGACTTGGTTAATGTTTCTAGCCGTTTGGGCTCCGCTTCGGCCGAGTTTAAACTCGTAAAAGAAAATCGTACGAAATTCTCGCTTTGACATTATAAGGATGACTGAATTATTTCCAAGTAGCGGAATGCTACAGAGGTAAACAAACAATATCATTTGGAAGAGGATTAATAAGTGTTGACATTCATACAAATGAGTAATCCTGTAAACGTAAACAGAATATTTTATATAGATTTTTTTTAATGAAAACTTAAAATCCTGCATTATTTTCCGGACAACCCAATATTTTATATTTTTTCATCTCAAGTAAAAACCGTAATTAATTGTGATATATTAATTGGTCGAACGGACCACGAAAACAGTGAATTAATGAAATGTAAATCTTATTGTACCAGTGGTTTTATTATAAGAATGTAAACATTTATGACGGCTTTAATAAATAAATCTGATTAAAAATAACTACGTACTGAACCGACGATCGAAATTACCATTGAAATCAAATCTTTCAAACCTATTTGTACGTTGATGCCAAGTTTACGAATCGGCCAAATATTCCAATATTTAAAGATAACAAAGTTTTCAATAAAAGATTTTACGACCGGGTATTTTTGCCCCCTCTCAAATAAACAATAACACACTGCAAATTCCAGGACACATCGGACTGGAAGGGAACGAGAGAGCGGAGCTGGCCGCGAAAACGGGAACTCTCGTTCCTCACAGTGACGTGGAGACCACCCCGATTCGGCCTGACGACGCTAAGAGAATAGTGAAAAATATGATGTTGGACAAGTGGAAGCGTCGTTGGGCCGACCCTCCTGCGAATAGGCCACACACGTGTGACTCACGGGTTGGTTGGTACGAGTCGACCTAGGTGCCCGGCATGCCAAGTAGAGAGGCTCACCGTGCCGAACGTGTTGGAGGGTTGCCGCAGCTTGGCGCTGTACAGGGACCATAGTGGAATGCCGCCTTGTTGTACGAGATTGCTCGAGCATGGCAGCGAACACAAGGATAAACTTTTTAAGTTACTTAGAGACATCGGGATTATGGGTTGTACAATTACTTCAAATTACTTGATTTCCCGTAGACGATAGACGATAATTTGTAGAAAAGATCAATGATGGAGTGAGTGTGGGGTGCAATCCTTTTTAAAAAGATAGTTCCTACTCACAGTATTTTTTTTTTTTTTTTTTTTAATTATCAAGAATGAATTTTTTTGGTTAAATTTAATTTCAAACATTGGGAATTGAACCAGATGGATTTGATAATATTTTTGCATGAAAATCTCAATTTATAATAGAGATTTAAAAATACTTGTTTACTAACAGATTTTAAGTAAGTGGAGGTGATGTTATTGATTGTGCTATAATCCATTACAGCTTCGACTAGAAAATTAATAGAAATGATCAATGATGGAGTGAGCGTGGGATTTATCACATACTCACTTTCTGTGAGCAGGAACTATCTTTTTTAAAAAAGGATTGAAGATTTGATCAGCGTTTTTTTTTTTTTTTTAATTACTCATAATTGAGTGAGTTGCATCGGGTATCTTTCTATAAAACGCCAGGAATACCAATTCACAAATCGATCTACTAGGTATGTATAATAAATATAAAATATTACGCATAAATTATATTTTTTAATTTCAAGATGTTCATTATAATCCACCTTGATCGTGATGAAAATAAAACAAAAACCTGTTGTATCGTAATGGCAAAGAAACTCCGGTAAATTACCAATTACCGGGATTTTCCCGATACGGCCATCAGGAATAATCAAACGCACAAACGTGGTAAATCTCCTATTCACAAAATTTATTTAGGTAAATGTTCAAATTATCATCAAGTAAGGCTCCGTTTACTGTTAAACCTTAGTCCCAATTATCAAAATATTAACGGGAATAATCGAAATCGTGATCAATCATTGATATTTGTGTAAGATTACCATCTGTTATTACAACAACATTGGGATGAATAGGTATAAACGTCTGACTAATCGATAATAAACTAGGTTCAGGTTATCGAATGTATAAATAACAACATAATAATAACAATATTTATTAGTTTAATAAAATAAAAAACATAAATCATCATGATCTATTCATGTTCCATAGACCGTATTCAGGGTTCAATTCAATCAAAATCTCTTTACATACTTATATTGATAAGATTTTCTAAAGATAAAAACACAACTGACAATATAATTCAACATTTTTTAATTCGTTTATTTAATTAAAACAGGTGTTTAAATATTCAACAAGAAAAGTGTTGAAATGATCAGTACATTTTGTGAAGACAGATAATAGGGCGTGTGAGGCAGGAAAGGCATCCATCCAGTGGCAGGATGGAGATCGCACGGTAATTTTGCCGATTTTAGGCAATTAGGTTCTCTCGTGGCCAACGGAGTCAGTCGCAGACGAGGATTGGCGCGTATATAATTATGGCGGGTCTGTATGACAATATATAAATTAGGTTCAGAGTTTTTAGATTTCAACCTAACAAACAAATAAAACCATGATTGCAGATAATTTCGTATATTAATAAATGAGCTTTAAGAGTAATTTATGCTTAAATATAAATGTTGGGTGATCCTTGTTCTGTGAATACAAAATATAATTTGGGAACGGAGGGGAAATTATAAATTTTCCGTACAAAAAAATAGTCGGTACTTATTCCGAATTCGTGAGATGCGGTCTGACGAGTCGTAAGTTTTTAGAAAAACGTGTGTTGATTAGTGACCGTTAATCGATAATTATTCAGATATCATGAGATGCGATCCGGTGTGATGTAGGTTTCAGAAAAAACATTTTCTTTATCGTGACAACGTTTTGATATAGGGCACGCTCGATACGACACGCAAGAATGGCACAAATACACAGAAGACATATTGAGCACTGAAGGTGATCTCAATAAAGATCGAAACGTTCGCACGATAAAGAAAATTTTTTTCTTAAACCTACATCACACCAGACCGAATCGCACGATTTCTAAATAAATTTGACAAAAACATTTTCTTTATCGTGCCAACGTTTTGATGTAAGGCACTCTCGACACGCCACGCAAGAATGGCACAAGTACACAGAAGACATATTGAGCACTGAAGGTGATCTCAATAAAGATCGAAACGTTTGCACGATAAAGAAAACGTTTTTCTGAAACCTATATCACACCAGACCGCGTCTCACGATTTCGGAATAATTACCGATTATCGGTCACTAATAATCACAATAATACTTCCGTACATCTTGAAACCTCATATTTCGAACTGTAACCGATAATAGTTCTTGAAACTGAGAATTCGATTTAAAATTATATTTTTTCAATTAATTCATCTTTTTGTAAGGTATTGGTTGAGATGAATAGCTAGTGTCACGAACGGGATTCGAACCCATGAACGTCGGCTCAACACGCCGCTGCTCTAACGACTTGCGCTATCTTGAATTCAATGCACTCCGACACCAATCTCCCAGTTCAACCTACCATTCTAATTTTCCCCCATTTTTGAAATTTTTCAAATGTCGACTAATCAGGATAGATTTTCGGCGACAAATGAAATGGCCGCGTTGTGCTTTAGTGCAGTTATTTCCATTGTACTTCGCGGTCTGATTAACCAAATAACTTCTTTCGATTAATTTATCTTTTTGTAAGTTATTGGTTGAAATGAACAAGTTCCTGTCACATGCGGGATTACAACCCATGACCTTCCGCTGAATAAGCCGCTGCTCTACTACTTGAGCTATCGAATCCACTACAATGGCCCACCAATGAAACCTCCAGCCGTGATTAAACTACACCTGAAAACTTGCAAAAAGGATGGAAAATTCGAAAGTTAAATCGCGATGGGAACTTCCTGTCTCAGTGGATCGAAGTCATGATAGCTCAAGTGGTAGAGCAGCGTCGTATTTTCCCGAAGTTTGTGGGTTCGAATCCTCCTGTGATGCAGAGGTTTGCAGGTCTTTCTGTATCGCTTATTTTTTAGCTTACTCGTTTTCTTATGTGCGATATCATTTGAAGACATAACCGACCAGGAGCACAATACAACACAGCCATCTCCAAAGGATATATTAATTTTTACATTATTTGACTTAAATCCTCCTTTCCCAAATCCCATATATCATTTATATATAATAAAAGAAAATTGGGTTCAACAATCTATCTTGTTTTTACATCTATTGTGCTCCCAAATTATTTGGTGACACCACATATATGGTTTTTTATAATAAATTCATAATTTTTTGCTAAGATAATTTAGAAATTAAGGCATACTTGTATAATTTGGTCAAAAGCTGCCCAGATGTTCAAGGTTTTGCCGATTGACGCTCAGTCGGATTTGAATTTCACTGATTAACGTATAAATGTTATGTTGAATATGACATTTTGATTAAAATGATAGGAGGCAACTTTATTATAGGCTGTAAGATCCAAGAAAGAATTCACAATCTAAACGCAAAAAACTAAAAATATCCATTTTCCAATTCAATGTTTTTTCCTTCTTTTATAGTAAAAAGGTGAAGTTTCTGTTGAAATCTTGCACGTTTCGTCGGGCCGAATTGGTACGTGCCGAGGTGCAAGAGATTAATCGTTATGCCCTTTTCTAAGGCGGTGAGGTGGTGAAATTCTCTAAAACGGCACTTCTCACCCTTCACATCACGCTGATAAACACCGCCGCACCACACGAAATTGGAGTTGTTCCCAGGGGTTAAAAAAATTCCATCTTAATAATATTCATGTAGTAAGAGAAAAAGTCGCCGGGATAGTATCCAAAAAATAGAATTTGACTTCTTGAATTTTGGTTGGAGTTTGTCTCGATTTTGTTTTTAATTTTTTACTTTGTCCTTTGTGAAACTTTTTCCTAAAAAAGTTCGAATCAATGACTTTTTAATTACTTAATAAGTAATCCTAGTTACCTCGTGGAATATCGAGCTCGCTGGGGTAGTGCAAACGAATATGAGTTTTTAATTTATTAGCGCGAATGAAGGGACCTATCCCTGATAACCCCGATGAAAATCGAGTACTCTGGGTAGTGTGAATGCTATTAAGGCAATCACTTTTTTTTTTCTTTAGTGTATTAATGTTATTTTATCCAGAATTTTCATGGTGCCAATGTACAGAAAGGTTAACAATATGATAATGAACATCGACAAAACTTTAAACTTCACATAAATTTGTGTGAAGATGAAGTTTTACCAATATTGTATAATATTTGCATGTTGCTCGTACTAGTAATTTATTATTATTTCAATTAATTAAGGTTGTTAGTCGAGATGAAAAAGTCAATGGCACTAGCGGGAATTGAACCCCACGATATTCGGCTTGATACGCCGCTGCTCTACCGCTCGATCTATCGTGACCCCAGCCCGCCAGGGCAACACAAACTCGCAGTAAATTGTTTTGCAACGATCCGGATTTCGATCCTTTTAGCCCATCATCAGGTTGACGTACTTCTACAACCACGTCTCTCTACATGAACCCGCTGATACAACCGCCGACGCGACGTTCCAATTAACAGCTGAGTTTTTTTAATGGCGCTCAATTTGAACGTGCTAAACTCGGAAATTATAACACAAATAAATATTAGAATAAGAAATACTCAATATTATTAAATTACTGTAAAAATAATAATAATTAAAATAATTCGTTTAATTATTTGGATGTTTCATATTATTTATGTACATATTTAAAATGGGAGGTAAATCAAAATCTGTTAAGATCTGGCGAGGGTATCAGCGGTTTCACTTTGGCAACGCATGTCGAGAGACCTGGTTTTAGAAGTCCTTCAACCTGATGATGAGCTAAAAGGCTCGAAATCCGGATCATTGCAAAACAATTTGCTGTGAGTAGGAGCTATCCTTTTAGAAAGTATTGAACACCACACTCACTCCATCATTTATCATTTCTATTAACTTTTTATCTCAACTAAAAACCTTAATTAATTGTAATATATTAATTGGTCAAGCGGACCGCGAAATTAGTGAATTTATTATTATTATTATAATTATTATTATTGAAAGTGGCAAAAAGGGGGAAAATTCTAACGGTTATAAGTTGAGATTGTAAGTTGGTATCCGTGAGGATCGAAGTGACGATAGCTCAAGTGGTCGAGGCGGCGTATTTAGCCGAAGTTCGTGGGTTCGAATCCCGCTCGCGACACTGACTTTTTTATCTCAACCAATATCTTACATAAAGAATAATTAATTGAAAGAAGTCAGTTGGTCAATTGACCACTAAATTGTAAATCGATTATTATTTAAGCAAGTAGAAAATTACATTCTTACAATCACAGAAAAATGGATCGTTCTTTTTTTGATATTTTTACAAACTGTATTTTTTGCTGTATTTTTCCCTATGCGTTTGTAAACATTTCTCTGTGTGTTTTAAGTGTTAGTTTCGTGTATATATAATTATGATTTACACATCATGTCCCTAAGATTGTGGTTGTTTTCAACTAAGCAATTGCCCTGCTTTGTTTTACATGTTGCTGCAATCTCTCGAGATTCGGGACTTTATAATCTTCCAGTTGGTAAAAGTTTTAACCTAGAAACTTTTAACGATTCACACTCAAGGCACTTTAGTGGCCTAAATGTGAATAATGGCTTCATTCGAGATTCCACACTTAATTGTATTATTTTCGTGTGATTCTTTTCTTAGTTAAACTCCCGGGAAGAATCGTAACATCGTGAAAAATAAGAATAAATAAATTTAAATATATCCAAAAGTTAAGAGGTGTTACTTTGTCTTTATTATTTGTCGTATTTTACCCTTGATTTATGTACAAAATAATTTGTATTTATTTGTCTATTTTCAAGTGTTGCCATTTTCTCCCTATGACCTGGATAAAAAAAACTTAATTGTTGCTGCCATGCTTTCGACTTAAAGTACGTCATCATCAGGCTAAAAATCGTAAATATGTGATGATTGACAAGCATAATTAACTTTTTAATAAATGGTTTCATTTCCTTGAAGACCGACCCAGCCCCAACATTGCCAATGACTATTCTAGTAGTATAGGGATAGTAAGACAAACAAGTTCGACGGAAGGTAATTTCAGGTAAACTTGGTTGTCGCCTCGGCCAAGTTAAGTCCCTCCGGATTTTGTTTCAACGTTGTAATTTAAAGAGGTTTTGTTTTGTCCGAGAATTGGCTCCTTTCCCGTTTTCTTCGGAGTCTCGAGTTACCCGGTGAATTTCCTATCCGGCAAGCGATACATTTTCGGCCCTTACACTTTTATTAACAAACCGTGTTAGATCACTATCAGAAGTGAAGGTTTGATTGAAAAATTATCTGCAAGGTTGGCTTATAAAAACCTGTTTAAAAAAAAAAAAAAAAAAAAAAAACAATTTTAGAGCAGCAGGTGTTACATGACTAATGGACCGGTTGATCGAATCTCATCCCCATCTTTATACATTTTACATTTTTAAAAAAATTTATTAAAATATAATACAAGATATTAAAACCGACCTTTAATAATGCATTACGCATGCACATTTCTTATCAAAACGTTGTTTTTTTTTTAAACCGAAAACGTCTATTCTTTTTTTTTTAATTGGTTCCATAGTTTACAAAACATTAAAATTGTGGCCAAATCGTTAAAATTATTTATATACTATTTCAATGAAATATATTTTTGTCTAAGGTCTTGACTAGGGGCGTCGGTGGCCGCGAGGTTTCGTCTTTGATACGGCGCTCGTCACTGTAAGGTCAAGGTCCCGGGTTCGAATCCAGCGGCCCTGCATTCGAAACCGACATACTTATAACCTCTCCTGTTGCGAACCCTCGTTAAAAAAAAAAAAAAAAAAAAAAAAAAAAAGTTCTTGACTGAGATGAAAAAGTTCGTGCCGCGAGCAGGTTTGGTAAGCTCATCCTTCGGGTCAGTACGCCGCTGAACCACTTGAGCCAGCTTCGATCCTATCAGAGACAAACTAGTCGTCTCGATGTTAGAACAGCTGCGTATTGAGCCGAAGGTCGTGGGTTCGAATCCCGCTCGTGACACTAATTTTTCATCTCAACTAAAAACCTTAGTTAAATACAAAGAATATTACCTCGAATAAGTAATATGTTCAATTATGAACACTAAGCAAATTTAATTAATCCTGTTAATGAGCGTTTACTTAATAGATAAATTTGTTGAATTCGATGTTTTAATATCAATTATTTTTTATTTCAGGTTGAAAAATCAGCATTATAATAATTAGGTAAGAAAATTTAATATATTTTTTGTTTGCACACAACTCACTACCGACCACAGATTTTAAAGAGCATTTTTCTGAAACGTTTTAATTTTTATATTCATTCTACTTTGAATGGGGACAAAAGAAATTTGTTTTTAGGTATCCTATTTTAATAACAATTAATTAAGGATTTTAGTTGAGATGAAAAAAGCTAATGGCACGAGCGGGATTCGAACCCACGATCTTCGGCTAGATACGCCGCTGCTCTACCACATGAGCTGCTTTATATGGCAAAAGGAGGGAAAACTCATAAGGTGAGGTTGAGATAGGAAGCTGATGGCCGAGTGGATCGATAGCTCAAGTGGTAGAGCAGCGTCGTATCTAGCCGAAGATCGTGGGTTCGAATCCCGCTCGTGCCATTAGCTTTTTTCATCTCAACTAAAATCCTTAATTAATTGTAATGTATCAATTGGGCAAGCGGACTACTGAATTAGTGAACTTATTTTAATTATTTTTAATTTCAATTTTTTTCATTGTTTTCATTGTTATTCATGTATTTACCTATTATAAATCTTTTGTTTTCTTCCCTATACTAATAAAATAAAATTAAAACTTTAATAGAATAATTAATATGTAAATAATTGGTTATGTAAATAATAGGATTGTTTTGATTGATTTTAAATATATAAAAGTTGTAAAAATTAAATGACGTTTCTATTAGAGTCAACGTCAAGTCGTAGTAAAAAACGATCCTATAGCTATCGTAGATATCAAAATACAGAATTTATGACCGAGCTGGGCACGTAGCAAATCAGGTTGGAATATTTGTCAGCCAAAAAATATATTTCTCTAAAAAATATCTGAATTCAATTTTGAAAAATCAGGACATGTCTGTCATATTTTGTTGTAAATTTCAAACTATATGTTTCGAATCATTACATTAATTACAACAATTATAACGTAAACTAAATTAAACACGATAAGAAATTTGTGAGTTTTAATCAAATTTATTTAGATATGATGGTTTGAAAGAAAATTAATTAAAATAACAGAATATCTTTTAGGGTAGATTAAAATTTAATTAGCAATTGTTTTCCTAATTTTGATCTTAATAGCGCGTTTTAAGCGAAGGGCCTTAGTCTCCTGGAAAATAAGTAAAATTTCGTCTTGTGAAATAGAATGCCATTTTTCAACGAGAACTTTTTCAGGATCGATTGTTGGAAACGGCTAACGATGCAGAACCGTATCTTTATTATGCCGCGTAATTAATCGATAGGTTTCATGAGCAATGCTGGCCAATTTATTCTGGTAATTTCAACAACGTAACTAATGAGAGACTGCATGGTAATACAAAGTTGTCCTCAAAAAATCTTCCAGAAGAATTTCTTCCTTATACCTTAGTGGACAGAAAGATTCGTGTGATAAACAGTTGTTTGTATCGCCCACTACCATAACTGTCCTTGTAAAAGCTTTAAGGCACACATAGCACATGAAGCAAAGCGCGTTCTGAACAAATCGAACCGGCCTCTTCTGTGAAGAGCACAGCCCCACGTTGTTCAACTGACAAAAAGAGACTCGGATTAGAGACTGACTATTCGATGCCTCTTCAGAAGTAGGGAACCTGATGCCGGGTGTGACTAGGCTATTCTCTCGAAGCTTTGTGATGTCGTTCTTACATTACACACCGTTTGGAGTTGACTACCTATCAAGGATGTCGGTAAATGTTCCGTTGTGTAGAACCAACAAAATGGTCACCACCTTCGCTCCGCCATAGAAGATGGATGGCTGAGTGCGGCATGCCCAGGAGAAGAAACGATGAAACTTTTTTTTCTCTGTTTTAAACAGATGAATATAAGCGATTTCTGAATTTACGTTTTAAGACATCATTTAACCTTGGGCGACGGTTTAGTTTTTGTCACGGCGCTCTTCACCGTAAGGTAAAGGTCCCGGGTTCGAGTCCATTGGTCCTGCAATCGAACCCGACATACTTACAAATGGCCTTTCTTTTTTTTGGGGGGGGGGTTTCTGTTAGCTATTCAGCAAACTAGGATGATCGGAAAGGATCAAACTATTGGGACTTTACTCTGCAGACTGGTATATAAGGACAACTTACTACCAATTGCCATATCTAAATCACTCCAATTAGTTTATACTCATTGTTCAGGCGTGTCGCAGCGGGCAAAGACGCCCGATTTCTGACGCAAAGTGTACTCCCGAATTACAGCCCATACCATCTGGAAATCGACGCTCACAACATATATCCCTCCTTTTCATAAGAAACCCCCATCCCTTCCAGGGCTCTCGGGCTGTCTTCACCACCAGCTCTCGGAGAGAGCACGCCTTCTGTTATCCTATATCCCTAAAGTGTTACGCCATAGTAATTCACCCCGAGTAAGATCTTAAGAAGCGGCGATCTTACTACGCGAATCCCGCTTCCGGTTCCGCTTGAATCGACATACGATCTTCACCGCATGGTCAACAAACTTATCATCGCCATTTTCTCTTGATATATTTTCTCCTTTTTCCATCTATCATCCTAATAATCCCACGAACCAATCATCCTTCCATTATCCACCGAAGACTCCATCATCTCACTGGCTACTACCTGGACTGCCTCGTCTCATTCTCATCGCCACTGACTTGCATCATCATCAACGCCGCTGCAAGAACCAGGTCGGTCCACCAGCTTAATCAACTCGGAACAACGCATTCAGGAGACCTTCACCGTTTTCCGGCTTTCCTGTCTTCATCTCCTTCAGAGGGATTCATCGCCTTTAGACCTTCTTCGTCTTCACGTCGCCAATACGATCATCGGCCATCTTGTAAGCCACAGACATTTCATTAAACAGTGAGTCTTCAATTCCTCCTTTCATTCATTGTTTATTCCTTCATCTTACTATTCGTAAACTAACAACCTTTATTAAATCGGGAATCTTCCATTACCGTTGGTGCCGAAACGCTCTTCTTACCCTTTTTTAAAAAATCTTTGCATTAAGCTGACTAAGACTTAATGATATAAAGGGGTTATGTTGAAACTGCGCAATTGCCTGGCATTTTGAAAAAAAAAAAAAAAAAAACTCGTATAAAGTATTCAATTGTTTTGAATCTAGTAGTTCAGATTACAAAGACTGAGATCTTCCTCTGAGCGTTGAAGGTGGAAAAATGCAGCGATTTAATTTTGAATAAAACTTGGAGGGGGTGGGTGGACAATTTTATAATGGTTAATTTATTTTTAACTTCGTAGTTGAAATACCCTCGTTAACAAAACGTAATAATGAATGAAACCAATCAACTCACAATTGCCAATTGGCTCCGGGCGAAAAAAATCGTTATACCGAGTCATTATGGAAATTAAACAAATAAAAACAAATGTCCGGTTTTTGTCTTTGCGTGTATAAAATATGCCAGCCATTTTTTAAAGACAAATTCAAAACTGTGCTTCAGAACATAAATTACCTTCAACAGTATAAACTTCGCCTCCGTACATAAATCAAAGCCGTGGATAAAAATAATACAAGGACTTAGGGTGTTTTTGGTGAATTTCCACCATATCGTACTCATTTTTAATGCCATAAAAACTTAGGTTATTGATAAATGTTCAAATCGAAGTATTCTTGTTTTTTTCGAACTAGTATCATCAAAAACAGTTTCATTGAATATATTAAAATTAAATTAAATGATTAAATAGAATATGCTAAAGATAAATAATAATGCCATCTATTGTTTTCAATGTCACATTACCTGTAAAGCTGTCATAAACGAATAAATCAGTTTTACCCGTTAATGACTCATTCCTTCCAAATATCCTGTATAATTAAAACAGGGTGTTTCTCTAATATTGCGGCGGCTTCGCCGTGTATGCACACGCAAATCACATAAAGGGTTGTTGGATCATAAATCCATCTTACTTAAATAAGCATTAATACATAAATTATAGTATAAACAAAATGAAAAGAGCAAATTTATTTAACCATTTGTCCGTTTCCGATCATTTTTCATTGTGCTGCGCTGAAAACGGCGAATAGCGAATAGTAACTGGTTGAAAAATCATCGGCGTTGGTTTTCTAGTTGGTAAAATTATTCATAAATCGTGAGATGCGATCTGGTGTGAGGTCGGTTTAAAAAAAAAATTTCTTTATCGTGCGGACGTTTTGAGCTTTATTTAGATCATCTTCGGGATAAGGGGATTATAAACATTGTTTAAATTACACAAAGACAAGTATTGTAGAATGTCAAAAAAGTGGATTGGTACATTCCTAGATATTTTAGACTCAATCGATAAAGAAAATATTTTTCTAAAATCACATCAAATAAGTCCAAGTAATCTTCAATAAAACATCTCGAGTTTATCAATTTTTAAATTTAAATTTGAACAATTACATATTTCCGTTTGCCAAATAATCACCCAATCTAATTGAAGTATTTATATTTACAAACACCATTATCTATTACTGTGTATTTAATTTATGTGAATGTGAAAAAAAATTTATATCCGCTTGACCAATTAACACATTACAATTAATTAAGGTTTTTGGTTGAGATAAAAAGGTCAATGGGACGAGCGGGATTCGAACCCACGATCTTCGGATAGATACGAAACTCGGACATCAACTTTCTATCTCAGCCTCAAGTGGTAGAGCAGCGGTATATCAAGCCGAACAAAGTCTTAATTAATTGTAAATTATACAATGTTGAAAATTTTAGATTCAATAAAAGTATTTATACGCACTCAAAGTGTTTGTTTTCGTTTTTGAAAGCTATTTCAAAGTTATCAGAGGAAAAGTGTAAAACAATTCACATACTTTTATACAAAATTAGAGATCCCACACCGGTAACAAATAAATCTGACGTAATTTACAAAATCAACTGTTTTAATCATCCGACAATCTACAACGGTATTACATCCCAATATCTGGATAAGGGAGAAAAAAACCTCAAACAAAATTCGAAAGCACTGGCTACACACCGTCAACATTCCAAAAATATTACACACAGAACCAAACAAACGTAAAAGTAACTTTCTTGAAATGATTGTATTTCTGAGATGCGGCCTGGTGTGATGAAGGTTTTCGAAACGTTTTCTTTCTCGTGCCAACGTTTCGGTGTTTATTGAGATCATTTTCAAGCCTTACGACTTAAAAAGATTGTTTACGTTTTACAACACATGCATGATGTGAAAAAATGAATTTATAGAACGCTAGAAAACTTTGAATGAATTTATACAAAGTTAGAACACTGTAGATTAGAAAAAATGAATTTATACAACGCTAGAAAATTTTGAATGATTTATACAATGCAAGAAAACTTTAGATTAAAAGAAAATGAATTTATACAGCCCTAGAAAACTTTGAATGAATTTATACAGTGCTAGAACACTTTAAATTAGAAAAAAATGAATTTATAGAACGCTGGAAAACTGTAGATTAGAAAAAAATGAATTTATAGAACGCTAGAAAACTGTAGATTACAAAAAATGAATTTATACAGCCCTAGAAAACTTTTAATGAATTTTTGCAGTGCTAGAACACTTTAGATTAGAAAAAAATGAATTTATAGAACGCTGGAAAACTGTAGATTAGAAAAAATGAATTTATACAACGCTAGAAAACTTTGATTTATACAATGCAAGAAAACTTTAGATTAGAAAAAAAATGAATTTATACAGCCCTAGAAAACTTTGAATGAATTTATGCAGTGCTAGAACACTTTAGATTAGAAAAAATGAATTTATACAACGCTAGAAATCTTTGAATAATTTATATATTGCAAGAAAACTTGAGATTAGAAAAAAATGAATTTATACAGCCCTAGAAAACTTCGAATGAATTTATACAGTGCTAGAACACTTTACATTAGAACAGAATGTATTTATAGAACGCTAAAAAACTTTAGATTAGAAAAAATGAATTTATACAACGCTAGAAATCTTTGAATGT
>CM077107.1:23500742-23524335 GCA_039619505.1 Cimex hemipterus
TACAGCCCTAGAAAACTTTGAATGATTTATACAATGCAAGAAAACTTGAGATTAGAAAAAAATGAATTTATACAGCCCTAGAAAACTTTGAATGAATTTATACAGTGCTAGAACAGTTTAGATTAGAAAAAAATGAATTTATACAACGCTAGAAATTTTTGAATGATTTATACAGTAGAATCCCGTTATATCGTATCCCGATTTATCGTATATCTCGGTATATCGTATGATAGTTCTGGTCCCTTGAAAAAATCTCGATAATTCGTATAAAACCAATGCAATTCGGTCCCCTCGGTATATCGTATTTTTTTCCGCCTTGAAAATAGGAAAAACGTCTTATAATTCGTATTTTTTCGGGCCAAACGTCTTGTATATCGTATTTTTCCGTGGAATGAAGTAATGAGTTTTCTAGGAATTTTTTCATAGAATGTTTTCAACACCGGATGTACCGTCTTTCGAACAACAGCAACGAATAAAATATTTTTCGAATCAGTATCCAAAATGCCTCCGAAGAGAATAGAACTCTCTATAAAAGTTAAAAAAGAAATTATTTGTGCCATTAGAAGTGGGGAAAAACAAATTTGTGTCGCGCGGCGTTATAAAGTGGCACCGTCGACGATAACATCGATTTTAAAAAAAGAAGACGCCATAAGAGCAGCGGATGAAAACTCGAAAAAGAAGCGATTCGCAAAAGGTGAGTTTCCTGATTTAGAGAACGCTCTCGTTAAATGGATGAACCAGGCCAGAAATTCAAATGTGCCAGTCGGAGGGCAGATTCTGAGGGAAAAAGCTAAGTTTTTTGCAACGAGATTGGGAATCTCAAACGAAGATTTTCGGTGCAGTGACGGTTGGTTTGATCGATTTAAAAAGCGAAACAACATAAAATTTAAGAAGGTGTGTGGCGAGAGCGCCAGCGTGTCTACCGAGCTTTGTTCTGAATGGAAGGCAAAATTGAAAACAATAATCCAGGAATACGAAGCTAAAAACATTTTCAACGCCGACGAAACGGGATTGTTCTTCAAATGCCTACCAGATCGATCCATGTGCTTCAAGGGAGAAAAGTGTCATGGCGGGAAAAGTAGCAAAGAGCGAATTACACTTTTGTTAGCAGCAAATATGGATGGCTCCGAGAAGTTAAAACCTCTAATGATCGGCAAGTCGGCAAAACCGAGGTGTTTTAAAAACATTAACTCATTTCCTATGGCATATCGAGCTAACAAAAAAGCGTGGATGACGAGCGATTTGTTTAATGAGTGGGTGACGTCTATTAATGCGGAAATGGAAAAAAAGAATCGTCGAATCCTTCTTTTCATCGACAATTGTACGGCACATAACAACCCTCCGCATTTAAGTCATGTTGCAGTCGAATTTTTACCTCCCAACACTACATCGATATTACAGCCATTGGATCAAGGGGTCATAAAGGTGTTCAAATCATTTTATCGAACGGAAATCGTCCAACAACTCCTAGATAGCTTGGAAGAAAATGTCGATCACAAAATCTCGTTATTATCAGCCATGTACATAGCTGATAAATCTTGGAAAAAAGTGAGTGAAAAAACCATCAGAAATTGCTTCAGGACGAGCGGATTTATAAAAGACGACAGTGTCATAGCACCCTCTGAACCCGACAACGAAATTGCGACTCCCAACGAATGGAACCGCTTGACCCACGATGACAATCCTATCACTTTTCAAGAATTTGTTTCATTCGACGATAACGTAGCAGTAGCAGAAATGCTTAGTGAGGACGAAATTCTTAACCAATTAGCAGACGATGTGGATGTAGAAGAAGAGGAAGAACCTGAAGAAGAAGAAGTTCCGAATATCAGTCATAAAGAGGCTAAAAAAATGATAAATCGGATTCGTCATTATTTGTCAAGATCGAACGTCGACGATAATGTTTTCAATGCTATTCACACCATCGATATAGCTATCGATAACACTCGAATTAATAATTGCGTTGTCCAAACAACAATGGAAAAGTATTTAAAAAAAAAATAAACTTATTTTCATACATGTATGTATTTTTATGTAATAAAACGTGTACATATGTAATTACATATATATAACTTCGATATTCCGTATTTTGTTTCATTTATACCCCCGATTTAACAAAATCCCGTTATAGCGAACATCCCGATATATCGTATTTTTTTCCGTCCCCTTGGAGATACGATATACCGGGATTCTACTGTACAATGCAAGAAAACTTTAGATTAGAAAAGAATGAAATTATACAACGCTAGAAAACTTCTAATGATTTATACAATGCAAGACAACTTGAGATTAGAAAAAAATGAATTTATACAGCCCTAGAAAATTTTGAATGAATTTGTACATTTCTAGAAAACTCTGAATGGTTTATACAATGCTAGAAAACATTAGATTAGAAAAAATGAATTTATGAAAAGTCAGAAATCATTAGATTAGAAAAAAAAACGAACGCTAGAAAACAAGCGAAAATATTAGAAATGTTCATCAGTACATAACGTGTAAAGAAAAGTGCAAAGTAAAAGTAAAAAAGTAGAGAGATGATGCCGGCTTGGTTAGGACAGGAAAGGACTTTCCACGGCAGGTCAAAAGAGTACGATTAGGCAGTAAGTAATGAGCAAGTTGCTCATCATATTCTACTGGAAAGCCGGATTACAAATGTTGTCGAGGGATGTAGCAATGTCAAGCGTACTCGTACGGATAATGCTGCTTCTATTAACACGGATGAAATTACGTCCGTAACACGATGAAACTGATAGGTTGTGAAGTACGTGGACCTGAATCCAAACCTATCTCGAAATAATTTTTCGTAATTCCATTATATGTTTCACGCGTTTTGATTTCGCGCCTTTCGACATTCTTACCCATAACAGGATAGAAATTATCAGGTTGGTAAGATTAAAGAAGAATGTCAGATTTGCATATTTTATGGGGAAGAAGGATAGTGAAAATTTTCAAACGGCAGGGGAATAGTTGATGACATTACCAAGTAAAAGATGTGAGATATCTAAAGCTTTTCTTGGTACGTAGGGAAGGAAGCACGTAATAAAATCAGACCCGGGACTCTTTTTGATAGTAAAAAAACACATCAGTTCGCTACCGACTGGAACAAATTATTTATTGTACAAAAAAGGCTTGTATAATAATGTCATTTGTATTCATAAACATTAAATTTGCTAATTTGTAAAATCTATTTATAGTGAGTTATATGATAAATAATAAAGTGTAGCCAACGTTTCGATCTTTATTGAGATCATCTTCAGGGTTCAAAGTATTTTTCTTCTGTGTAATTGTGCCATTCTTGCGTGTCGTGTTGAGAGTGATCCACCTTTTGTTTTTCAATTTTTTCAAAATATATATATTTTATATCAAATCAATTTATTCTGATTATCAAATTATTTAAAAAATTTTATTATTTAAAATTATTATTTAATTATTTAAAAATTTATGAATCCATCTCATTTGTTGTCGAGAATCGAATTGATTACACGATATTTTAAAATTGGCAAAAAAATAGAGAAAAATGTTATTTTCACACTTGAAATACAGGTATATGTACACAGGGTGACCTGTATAGAGAGGTCAATACTTCACAATGTAATGTATATATGTACACCACAATTTGGAGATGAACTTATAGTCATGAAAAATGGAAAAAAAGGAGGGAAAATGCGAAAGGCCGGGTTGAAATGGGAAGTTAGTATCCGACTAGATCGAAGTCATGATAGCTCAAGTGGTAGAGCAGCGGCGTATCAAGCCGAAGGTCGTGAGTTCGAATCCCGTTCGTTACACTGACTGTTTTTATCTGAACCATACCTTAATACAGATTAATTAATTGAAAGGTGTTATTTGGTCGGTATAATTAGTAATTATATAATTACTATCTGTGAAAATCAATCCAGTTCAATTTTTTTATGTAGTCCATCTTTATTTTGGTCCAAGATTTGAATCTGGACAGCCTTTAGAATTGTGTTTATTAAAAAATATTGTGAAGTGGTGGATAAGTCAACCAACTGGTAATTGGCAAGCCAAGGTTGTCCGGTTGTTCGAGGAGTCTGTAGCACTTCAGACTATTTTTCCGTATTAATTTCAAATAAATTCCAAGGGATGTGCAGATTGAATTCCAGAACAAAAAAAGAGATGGACTACATACAAAGTATAATTGGTTTGATTATGACAAAAAATGCTTTAAATAAATTAACAGGCTAAGAGTTAAGTGGAAGCTGTACGTATGAAGATAGGACATGCCCTGATATTCTCCGACAGTACTGAACTCGGAATGTGCACTGTTGACTGTTCACAGGTTTGGAGGCAGACCAGATAAACAGGAACACATTTGGCAATAGTTCACCAATTCATGACCTATTACTATGCGGCAGATGATCTGATAGCCGTGTGGAAAGGACCTCTTCTTTACTTTCACACAAACACATTTAATTTGTAGCGGTTTTCTGAAGACTTTTTAGCAAGCCTGCTTCTGAAAACATCAGGTGGATATGTCTAAAATTATTTCGCATGTGTGGTGATTAGTCGATGATTATTCCAAAATCGTGAGATGAGGTCTGGTGTGACGCAGGTTTCAGAGAAACATTTTCTTTACAGTGAAAACGTTTCGATCTTTATTGAGATCATCTTCAGCGCCCCATAATTACTTTTATGTTAAACATAAAATATGGCAATTCTTATTTACTTAGCGGTTATAATTGACCGCATTAATTATTTCAATTAATTGGGGATTCGACCCCACGGCCGTAGGCTGAGAGTGACAGCGTTCCATGTGTGAAAATTCCTTTGTAGTTATTTCGAGAGAGTGATATGCATTCTAATGTGACGTAGGTTTTACAAAAACATTTTCATTATCGTGCCAACGTTTCGGTTTTTATTGAGATCATCTACAGGACACGACACGCAAGAATGGCACAAATACGCAGAAGACAAACACTTTGAGCCCTGAAGATTACCTCGATCACCATCGGCACGATAAAGAATTTTTTTTTAAACCTATATCACACCAGAACGCATCTCACGATATCTGAATAATTATGGATTAACGGTCAGTAATCTCTACACACTTTTTCTAATGCATATAAATGATTACTGTAGTGGGATGACCAAACAGGTCAGTTATACCCTACGTGGAACCCGAGCAAAGCGAAATATAGGTTTTTAATGTGTTTTATGTTATTTATTGTATATTAGTTACATAACCCTGAACGAAAGCGTTTTTAGGTTTTTCTTTTTTATATATTCCATATGTTCATGGAACGTTAACTTAAAATCAAAAATTACCCCTAGGCCTTTTAAGGAGTCTTGTGAAGCAAGTTTAATAACATGGATTTTATAATCATAGACTAGAGGGCATCGAATACGTATTTAATATTAAGTTCTAGCCAGTTTCTACCTTTCTAACTACGTGACTAAGTTATTTAATTTTGTTTGGATAATATCACAGTCGGTTGTACAATCTATGGTACCGTAAAATTTCTTGTCATCTGGAAATATTTAGAATTTGCAATTTTTAAAATTGATTTAATGTCATTTAAAAATATATTAAATAAGATAGATGATAAATGTCCTCCTTGGGGAACACCAGATGTGACCGCAATGGGATTGGACGGGGTATCATTAATGGTTCCTATTAAGTAACTGCTTTTCCAATTCAGTAAATGGCCACGAACACCAATTGCATTCAACTTTTGGAGTATAATACAAGGGATAATCATGTCAAAATGAACTCTTTTCAATTTGGCCTTATCCCTAATTTTTAATATAAAACGTAAATTTTATGTGGTGTTTAGTGGCCGTTAGTCAATGATTATTGGTGTTCGTGAGATGCGGTCTGGTGTGGCGGAGGTTTTAAGAAAACAATTTCTTTGTCGTGCCAATGTTTCAATCTTTATTGAGATCATCATCAGGGCGTTAGATGTGTTATTTCTGTCTATCGTATTGAGAATGCCTGCGAGGCCAAAAATATTTTATAAAATATGTACGGTTTTGAGTGACCATTAGATAATGATTACTGTTCACTGCAGTCTTGAAACAACATACAAGAATGATACAACTGCGCAGAAAACAAAGACTTTGAGCCCTGAAGATGGCTTCAATAAAAATCGAAACATTGCCGACATAAAGAAAATGTTTTTTTTTTAAACTAGCGTCACACCAGACCGCATCTCACGATCTCGGAATAATCATTAACTAAGTGTCACTAAACACCTTACAATAATAAATAATTTTCTATTTTATTCGAAAAAAAAACGAGTGCATAAATAATAGTATAAATAATAAATTCACTAGTCTTGAGCTATCGTGCCTCGATCCAATTGGACACTCCAAAAACTTGAAAAATGGCAAAAAGGAACGAAAATTCAAAACGTCTGGTTAAGATGGAAAGTTGGGATCCGAAGGATCTGGGTCAAGATAGGTCAAATTGTAGAGCTGCGGCGTATCGGGCCAAACATCGTGTGTTCGAATCCCGCTCGTGCCATTGACTTTTTTATCTCAACTGAAAACCTTAATTAATTGGAATAATAATAAATACGATTATTTGGAGATAGCGAGATGGGGTCTGGTGTGACGTAGGTTTTAGAAAAACGTTTTCTTTATCGTGCCAACGTTTCGATCTTTACTGAGGTCATCTTCAGCGCTCAGTGTTTCTATTTCTGCGTAATTGTGTCGTTTTTGTGTAGTGCTCTCAATATTACTTACAAAAATGTCACAATTACTACAAATCTCAATAAAGATCGAAACGTTGGCACACTAACGAAAACATTTTTCTAAAATTTACGTAACGCCAAACCGCATCTCACGATTTCCGAATAATCATTAACTAAGTTTCACTAAACACCACACAATAATAAATACTTTTCTATTTTATTCTAATAACAACGAAAAAGATACATCGGTGTGCATTTTTTTTGTTGAAAACCAAACAATTACCGGAAAACGATTTAATAAATATTCTATGTAGAAAAGAAAGGGTAAATCACTCACAGAACTTTCTGAAATTAATGTTACATCCTGTACAAACTGACTCTGACGGGCTCAGGCCTTTTCTTGAGACTTCTCCCATTAATTGCGAGATTATGAGAAGGAGAAGTGATTTTTAATTGTTCAGTTGCCCTTTTCTGTTAATTATATTCGAACCCTTGACTCTGAGGATTTCTGTTCATAACTCTTCCTATTGTGTTACATCACTCCCTTTATTTTCAAGTATTCGAGCCTATTGTCCTTTGTCGTGGATGGCGATAATTTCAACGCCTTGAATTACTTCAATCATTAAAGCCGACGAGCTTCGACATAATGTTTTTGACGGGCAACTGTACGGGGTGAAAAAAAAAAAAAAAAGGAAAATGTTTCAGCCTTTTTTGATTATCTACCGTTATCTTGTTATCTTCATATTTTTCAAATTGAATATTCTACCGTTTCGGTTATGTAAACTTTCTGACGTAATACTGAGGCTCTAATTAAAGGTATCGGGTTTTAATTAATTACGCAATTTTTTTTTGAAATGAAAAAATTTGTGTCAGGCAGGATTCGAACCCAAGTCTGTCGGCTTAATAGGCCTCTGCTCTACCACTTGAGCTAACGTATCTTCGATCGCCCTTGCCACAAACTTCTCATTTCGACTCCCCGTTTTATGCCAATTGTAGTTAAAATGAGATGTCTGGGGCGATTGAAGCTCAAGTGGTAGCAGTGGCGTATTCAGCCGAAAGTCGTTGGTTCGAATCCCGCACGTGACACAAATTTTTCATTAAAAAAAAGTTGTTCGTAATTAATTGCGTATTTATATAACTAAGCATAAGCTGATAAAATAATTAAAAATATATTGTTTGCCGTTTTCTGAGGGCTTATTGGAGGATTTATTTTAACGATATCCGATGCGAATTCATTATTATTAAGAAAAACAGCGTTTCAACTATGTGTCTTAGCTTTTATTATTACGACACGATACATTTAATATACCGAAGTGCTTCACAACTCTCCACCGCATTGGGTTGGTTTCGTTGTTCAAATGAATATACTGATTAATTTATTCGGCTGGCATTTTGCAATGGCGGGTCTCTTCGGACAATGGAGAACGGATGTTTTGCTATTATTTGATTGCCGAAAGACGACCGAAAATATCATATAATAAACCAAATTTTTCCCGTTTCGTCCAAAGTTAATATTTTATTCATGCCGGGAAAGTAAATTTTCGCCCTTGATTTTGAAAAGTAATAGCCCGTAAATAATTTATGCGCATAAAAATCTTGGTCCAATTTTTCATTTCTATTGTAAACTTATTCAAACAGGAATATAAATTATATATCCGTCTGTGGGGTAATCTTCAATTTCAGAATTGAAAAGGAAAAAAACGATTTCCAAAAGATTGTTTTATACTGACTGATTGTTTTCTATTTTTATTTATATATTATTTTTGTTTAGAATTATCTGCGTCGCTTGCTCCATGCCTAGGAAGAACTGGGGTTATTTTGCTCTATACATACTGATAGTTTGGTGCCCCTGGCATGTGTTGATAATGAATGTATTTATTAGGGTGACTGGCATCAATGTCAACAATTTCAGGTGTTTCTACTCAGTATACACAACCAAAAACCTATTATAAACCACTGTCCATATCTTGACGGTAAAGAAGTAATTTCAGGTTTTGTGCCTATTTTCATTGCCCAATAGATAAAAAATTCTGCACGAACAATTCAGAAATAGCAAATGTTGAAATTTAGACTTTTTTGGACGGTTGGATTGGTAATTTAAACTTTGGTATGTTGTAATAACTACAAACTTTTGGAATTTTCTAAATCCCCTCAAAAGTTCTCCATTCAATTAGCTTCCAGCGGTATACCATTTTTTTTTAGATTGCGCTTGTGTAAAGCTTTAAAAATTTGCATTTCGTTGAAAAGATTTGGTGTCGATGAAACACAAAAGCACGTGAAATTTTTCCAGGAAATCCGTCTGAATTTTGAGTTTGGTATCAGTTTTTTAATGTTTATTTCAATCGGTTTGCATTATGTTATCAGTTGATAACTTCCTCACGGTAGTGGTATAAATTATATCTTTGGTTCCTAAAGCAAATCTTGCTGATATGCATTTCATTTTTGGTTGCTTCAGCGATAATGCTCCTGCTGGGGGGGGGGAGAATACCAAGTTCGTTTTTCAGATTGAGACGTTCCAGCAGATCGTGCTGTTCAACGATTTCATCAGAGGCCGCGGGAAGCTAGTTCTTTCACTCTCTGCTGCATGGGAGTTGGCTAATGGACATCAGCCTAATACTTCCCATTGGCACCGAGCTGGACGCGAAAACATCGATGCTCCATGAGTGGCAACGCCGATGGGCTAGGCCAGCCAAGGGAAGTTGTATGTAGCAAATTTTCCCGAGCGTAGCAAGGAGAGTAGATGCAAAAGTCCACGTAGACCATTACATGGCACAGTTCCTAACGGGGCATGGCGACTTCTCGGCTAAATTGTTTTCATTTGCCCTAGAGGCCAATCCCTTATGGCCCTGTGGACAAGAAGAGACAGCTGAACACGTTATCACGGAGTGCGAGATGTATATCATCGCTCGAACTCGTTGGCTGTTCGAAACGAAGTTAGCCAACATTAGTACGTTATTGCTAGCTCAGATGGCTTTTCGGCCACCGTAAGATACTTCAAAACTGTAATGCGGCAAAAACGCTGGCCTGCTTATTAAGCAGCACTATGTAACTATTATGGCATAGCCACAGAGACAGCCACACTGCTCTTTCCCCATATCCTAGCCGGACGTCTCCGCCTGGCTCATCCTGGGGGGTGCCATTTTGGCACCGCAAAGTTCCGGCGGGGATATTTGAGCCACGGCCACTAGGCAGAGGAAGTCGAAACGTCACCTGCAAAGCCCTTAAAGGTCCTAGAAGCGGGACACGTAAAAGTAAGAAAAGTCCTAGTAGTTCTTTCACTCCAAGAAAGAGGGTGCAAAGTTGGGAATGAAACGACCACCAGAAGTGGGTTGATTTTTTACTGTCCATTGTGAAATACCAAGGTCTATAGATGAAGTACGTGTACTGGTTGTGGGATCACGATTAACACAATGAAAAACTTCCTCTTCTACATAAAACTCACCGATTATTTTACTTCTTTCTTCGCGTTTTCCTCAGCTTCTGATGAAGTCGTTGGAAGACTCCCTTTACGACAAATTTAACGTTCTTTGAGGTGACGAAAACAAGATTGTATTAGAGTTAGTAATTCAGAAGAAAGTCGAAAAATTAAAAAACACTCTAAACTAGAAACTATGTTATCGTTGAGATTTGACAGGGGTCTATAAGACGTTTTCGTTGCATATGGTGAGTATACCTTGAAATTTTCGATACTGCCATTCATCCCGTATAATAGGTGAACAACATGATACAAGAATATCGACTGCATAACGGAATGATGAATGGATGTTTTACGTGAAATGAGAAAGAATGCATTTAAGAATGAGCTTAAGTATGAATGTGTTTAAGACTGTATGCCGTGGCTGCTGAATTGACCTATTTGTCGTCAGCATCTGGACGGATAAGATCCAGGTCTGATTCAGGAATGCCAACACCTGAGGTTGGGTGATTCTCAACACTCGACAGTAATTACGCTCAACGCTGTATGTCTGTGTATATGCTTATTTCCATGTGCGAATTTGAATTTAAATAAATCTAAATCTAATTTTCGAATTATGAATTTTCAGTTATATGTAGAAATCAACACAAACCACTCTTGTTTCATTAAAAATTAAAACAATAATTTAAATTCAGGGTAAACAAACACTCAGGGTGCTGTGGTTTTGAGAAAAAAATTAATGTTAAGTATGTCGGGATCAAATGCAGGTTCGCTGGATTCGAACCCTGGATCTTTACCTTACAGCGTTGAACGCCGTATCAACGTCTAAACCCTTGCGCCCCGTCAACTTTTGTTCAAAATTAAAGCGTTGCATTTTGTTATCTTCAACCCTCCGATGAAGATCTCAGTATGTGTCGGACGGAGCAACTAGATTTTAAAAAATTGGATAATTTATACTAGGTTTTTTTTCAAAAGGTAGGGGCTCCGTCAGCTTAATACAAAGATTTTTTTGTGAAATTGGGATATAAACCACTAATGCATAAAGCTTTGATTAGCGTAAAGTAAATTGAGTTATTTAGATATGGCAATTGTTAGTGAGTTAGTTCTCCTTCACTATCAGTCAGCAGAGTAAAGTACCACAGTTCGATCCTTTCCGATAAACCTGGTTTCCCTATTTTCGCTGATAAAATTACGAGATTCCCAAATAGAAAACAGTGTGATAATATATAGAGATTAGTGTCCGTTAATAATTACTGAGATATCGTGAGATGCGGTCTGGTGTGATGTAGGTTTGGGAAAAACATTCCCTTTATCGTTCCAACGTTTCGATCTTTATTGAGATCATCTTCAGGGCTCAAAGTGTTTGTTGGTAATTGGTGACAGTTAATCGATAATTATTCAGATGTCGTGAGATGCGGTCTGGTGTGATGTAGGTTTCAGAAAAACATTCCCTTTATCGTGCCAACGTTTCGATCTTTATTGAGATCATCTTCAGGGCTCAAAGTTTTTATTGGTGATTGGTGACAGTTAATGGTTAATTATTCAGATGTCGTGAGATTCGGTTTAATGTAGGTTTCAGAAAAACATTTTTTTCATCGTGCCAACGTTTCGATCTTTTATTGAGATCATCTTCAGTGCCTGGGATGTACAAATATTCTTTACATTTATGAAATACATTTATGATATGGAAAAGTGAATTTATAAAATGCAAAATATATTTTATATTCAATCAAAGTATTTCTACTCATTTCGTCAGTTTTTGTTTTCTATGTACTTGTGGATACTAGTGGATAATCTGGCCAAAACATTACCAACACATCGATTCCCTTTGTCGGGGAGTTTTTTCCCTACTCCTTCAATATCCAACATATATAAACATAAAACAGCAAAATTCTCACTGGATTTCTCAACACGGCACGCAAGAATGGCACAAGTACACAGAAGATAAACACTGAATGAGTAAAAATACTTTGATTGAATATAAAAAAAATATATTTTGCATTATATCAATTCACTTTTCCGCATCCTAAATGTATTTGATAAATGTCCAGAATGTTTGTAAATCCCAGGCTTTGAAGATGATCTCAATAAAAGATCGAAACGTTGGTAGGACAAGGAAAATGTTTATCTAAAACGTATATCACACCAGACCGCATTTCACGATATCTGAATAATTAGTGTGATAATAGTGGAGCACAAAGGTCATACTTAAAGACGTAAAAAGAACACCCTAAAAAATTAGAAAAACGTACAAATCCGTGGCATTTAAGATTTAAAAAAAATCATAAATTAGCAACGGAGCCAATTGAACGAAATCGGCACGTGAAATTTCAGAAATGCAAATTCCTTGATTGAAGAAGTTTGTTATTTTCCGTTCGAATCGATACTTGGAACAAGTCGGGAAAATATCTCCTGATATTTAACCCTATCCTAACGAATGGGCTCGTAATTAAGCCAGACATTTCAAGTTAATTTAATACAACGGATTGTTTGAAATTCGCCAAAATTCGACGTTTAAAAGTGAAAAATGTGTAAAGATAAAAAAATAATTGTACAATAAAACAATATTTAAGGGCAAATATAGTTTTACATCTTTAAATGTTCGAATTATCCATCTTTTGTACAAAAATATTTGAAAAAAAGTGAACTTCTCTCTAATGAAGAACCAAAGAAGTACGAACGGAATCGATGGAAATATGCTGTGGCAAGAAGTAGTTTTCCCGCCACTGATGATGTCGAGTAGAAATAGGCTATGAAAAAGCGAAACCGAGTTGGTTAAGAGGACCTAAGTGTTTTCAACAAATAAATTAGCTTAAGACAAGAATAATTACTTCCATTCCATGATCGATACCTGTCTTGGATAAATAAATCATCTTTATGCTACAGATCAAATTATGTGTTTTTTATATCAACCCTTTAAAAAAAAATATATATTTTTCTTTACTATTAATATTTTTTCATATCCGTAGGTTCACTGTCAAAATAACATATTATTTGAGCTCGAAGATTACGACGAAAGTTCGGCCATGGTTTCCCTCTTGGTCGTATTTTTCTTATTGTTGCCTGATGAGCATCGTTCTTCTGGCTTTAAATACTTTTTATACTTTTCATCCGGCCTAATATTTTTTTTCAGTTTTCTCAGCTTTCCCTGGTTCTAAAAAGCAGCAGCTTTTTTATTACAATATTATAAATGTACATATTTTAATTGAATATCATTTTCCTTTCTTGCACGACTCAAAAAAAAAGAAAAAAAAAAAAAAAAAAACTAAGAGGGTGTACGAACCGTCTAGTGGCCGGTGTTTAAAAAATTCCCATTTGTAGGTACGTCGTTTTCGAATTCGAAAAACAACGCTGCTGTATTCGAAGCCAGAACTTTTACCTGACAGTGATCGACAACATGTCGCACTAAACCATTTTCCCGTCATGATAAAATTGTAACACTGTATTTGTCTTTATTGTAAAATTTATGTTTTTATTAGTAGAGACCATTTATTATTTTTACGTCCTAGAACTCATATGTTCTTCCATTTTTTTTCTACAAATTAATTTAATGATTCAAAGCTCCAGTCTGTACAGATTAAGTCAAAGATGATAAGTGGTACAATTGATTACATTTGAATGAACTGGGACGTTTTGGGATTCGACGTGGCGTTAGTTTCGATGTTTTAAGCTTTGGAGAAAAAAAAAAATGATGGCCCGAAAGGAATTGTAAATGGCCCTGGACAGGTTTGAAAAATAGGCAATTTATATCGGCATCTTATTTGAGTATCACCACTGGACCGATTCCCATCATTTTGGACCGTTTTCCCAAGATTAGACCTCACATTTTATTCACTTTACGCGTTATCTATACACGTTCCGTCCAAAAGAGTGCGCGTACACTATTTTTTTTCATCACTGTAAAAATTCTACCAATTAAAATATTTTGTTTTGTAATTACTCATTGGAACATAATCAAAATACATCATATGAACAACGTACGTAGAATTGCTCGTTTTTTTTTTCAACATATGTTTTTTTTTGTGAAAAGCCGCAATATGATGTTTATTACCTTTAAATGAACACATACAGTTTGAACAAGATATCATAACACAGGAACGACAAAGGGATCTTCATTTTGCTAACCGCTCACGGCGTCAGCCAACCCCTTAATGTTCTTTGCTATCAAAGTTAATTAAGACCCCGAAGCCATTCCACAATCTGCTGCTTATATTTACCGGTCGATAGCCAAAATTTAACATAAAGGTGATTACTTACCTCAAACAAAACCCCTTCAGTTTTAACCTTGAGGCGACATGTAGGAAAAATTACTTTTTTTTTCTGCAGAAAATTGCTAAAAAACGTTTATTCATTTTAGATTTATTTTATTTATTTTGATGCTTTACAGAGCATTCAGCTACTCGCAGTATAAACTTAGCCAGCAGATTTTACATTCAAAAAGGAACCATAAGACTTAATTAACTATGGCCAGAATATCCAGTTTCGGAGATACTTCACTTTTTCTGATTTTTCGAGATTTCACCAACGTTTACAAGTTTAATATTGATCACATCTCATTGAAAATTTAACGCAGTTTTCAACGGTCTCGACGGATTTGGCAAAAACCTGTTAGTTTTGGAATTATCGTTGTTTATTTGAAGCAAGGTCAAAAAACTCCGGAACTGCTGAGATTCGGATCATAGTTAATTAGGACTTTCTGGTTCCTTTTTGAATATAGAATTAGGAGAGGTTAAGTCGTTATAAGGTCGTGAAGCCCCCTTCTTTTTTTACCATGCTAAACGTTAATTTTTCCGCAATGGTGCGCCTGTTGATTGGTAGAACCAAAAATAACGTTACAACAGTCCTTGAAGGCTTGTTGTTGTTTGTTTCCGTTTTCTTTCGTGTTAAATTGTAAGATGCCAGAAGTTAATAAAACAGGAAAAATAATCAATTCTTTCAAAAATGTTATTTATGCACACGAAAAGTACTAACAAATGACACAATTAAATTCGTGCCAACTTACCCGTCTATCTTGTGTCCCAACCTCTAACAGCCTATACTTTTATAGCATATGGGATGTATGTAATGAATGCGAATGTAAGGACAGATCAGAAATTAACAAAAGAAATGTATTGGTGCTATTTAATTAATGCGTATTTAAGATTAAAAATACATTTAAACAAACAACAGCTGTTAAATTTACGGCTGCCATGTTGATTACCTACGCCCTGACGGAGAACAATGTAACTACATTTTCGACCCAACATCTAATTGTTAGATCCTGGCCTGTTAGATAGAGAAGTGATAACTGGCCAATTCTAACAAGCTTGCGTCATTACTTTTCTCCATCTAACAGGACCCAACAGACTTTACAGATAATTATTCAGATATCGTGAGATGCGCTCTGGTGTGGTGTAGGTATCAGCAAAACATTTTCTTTATCGTGCCAACGTTTCGATCTTTTATTGAGATCATCTTCAGGGCTCAAAGTGTTTGTTTTCTCGATCTCAATAAAAGAGACAAATCTATAATAATTAACAAATAAAGGTGACACACCTGCCTTGCTTTTGTGGGCTCCATTTACGACCATTTTCCGTTGTGATAATTTGTACGCCGTCGTTATTTTGGTTAATATTTGATGTCTGGTCAGATTATCGATGAGTTCATACCAAAGAAGTCTATGTAAAAGCAGGCCGCTGCCGCGAAGTCCATCCCGGGTTGGGCATCACAATCAACAGAACAATACACATAGGAAGGAATAAATAAGGAAAATAGATCCCATACCAAAGGTCTGTTATTCATTGTAGAATCATAGCATTGTAAGTGGAAGAAGTTGAGCGTACATGGCTGGATAGATTAACATTTGCAGACCAACTGTCCTGAACTGAGAGTCTTCCCTCTATACCAAGATACTATAGGTACTATTTTTTATAACAATATTTTCAAAAAAAGAAGCTTATCTCAAAGGATAAGCTAATCCCTTACAGCAGGATCGGACAGTGTGAGTTGAGATATCAAAGGACGAGGAAGGACTGTCTCTCTTTTTTTAATCGAACAACCTGCGGTATTTTTCAATTTTAAGGGCAAGGAATTGATAGCGTATGTTTTTTTACTTGTCACACATTTTTATTTATCAACAAAGTGTCTGAATATATTATTTTTCGAGACCTTAGTTTTTTTGTGGCACAAAAATTCCTTTTCATTTTTTTTTTTTGGTATTACGTATATTTGTTTCTTATTTTTCATTTTTACACAATTCAGGAAATTTATATGCATCGAGTGAAAGGGATTCACCAAAGATCGTTATAATTGAATTAACTTAACCAATAAACTTGCATGCAATAAAATAATAATATTAAAATAAAGTAAACTTAAGGATGAAGAAAAAATAGCGAAGCAGATATGAAAATCGTAGATGTGAAGTCGCAAATGATGAAGCCACAGATGACGAAGAGCGGAGATGATGAAGAAAACCAGACGAAAATGACGACGAAGGAAATAGATGAAATGAAGACGATCCACAGAAAATACAGCCTGGTGACGTTACGGTATGAACCCGAGATTCCCCGGTTTTTTCGGCGGTGGTCCCTGATGGTATAGGGATCGACGATGGGACGGAGCGAAATCGATGTAATAATCGATAGGCCGATGGACCGGAGATAGCTGTTCTGTCTTCCAAAGTTGCGTAAAGACTGCCCCTCGATGCCTCCTTCTGGTCCAAGGGTCCGCGATAACGGCTAAATCCTTGCTTGTTTTGTCCGTTTAATCCGTTATGGGTCGCTTAATCAACAATTTTGAACGAATGAAATATTTATCTTCGATACATGTGTAGAATGAACTTAACGCATGCAACCATAATCAAACATTAATATATATAATTAAGAGAGAAAGAGAGGGAAAAGGGGGGAAAGTAGACAAGACTTCGAAATTTACAATATTATAAAGAAATATGCGTCAACAATGGGAATATACTCGGTAATCGATTTAATTTAATGAAGTCGATTAAAAGGGTTAATGTTAGTTTAAGGTGTAAGGTGACCACTTTGAGAAACTGGTATACGTTCGAGAACACCTGATACTGGTCCAGAACGTCTTAAAAGGCGCAGAAGAACGCGGTTAATTTTCACATCAATTAGTCTGTAGAAGATGGGAAAAAATCATGTTTTCGGATGAACAAAGGTTTTTTATTTCAGTACCTTTGACGTCCGATAGATGGTATAGAGAAGAACAGGAGAGCGATATATCCCCGCAACCTTCTCACTAAGGAGAAGCCATCAGGATGGTTGTTTTACACTTTGAGCAGGCATTTCTATGGAAGGTGGCACAAACTTGATCTTCATCGAGATCCTATCTGCTACGCGATAATTCGAAGATGTCTTATCAGGCGTTCTTCCTTACGAGTCATTAATTGGCAACTGTTCAATTTGTATGCGTGGCAATGCTAGGATCGTGGGTGACTACGTGGAACGGGGCTTCAGTTCAACTTGCATTAACCGAATGTTATCAACGATAAATGAAAAATATGCAAAACTGAAAACAACACCTAGCGAGAAGAAGTATAGTAAATTTAAAGAAGAAAAAGTGAACGCAAGAAAAAGAAGATAGATTTACACGCAAATAAGCAGACATGGCGTAACTAAGGAAGCAGAGAGAAAGTGAAAGGAAGAAAGAGAAAGAGTGACGAAGAGAAAATTTGAGTAAAAGAGATAAAGAAAGAGAAGATGGAAGTTTAGGTAACAAAGAAAAATAGAGAAAACAAACCATAAAGATTTTTTATATCCCAAATATTTTTTAAATATATTTTGGGTAAAATGGCACAACAGCAGGTATTTTTTTATCTGCTTAACTTTTTATAACTTTTAAATGTAATGTTAACATTCAAAGAATTTACGAAAGTAAAATGGTCGGCAATATTAATGTGTAAACGTTCCACTTTATAAATTTGGTCCACTTTTCCATCTTTTGCAATTGTTTTATAAAGTTAAACATTTTATCTTTCGATAGTTTAGTTTTTCATCAAACAGTCCGGATATTTATTATCATTAGAATTAACTATTATTGCCGAATAATATTCCGCGAATGGTGTTGTAACGGGTTTGGTTCTGCTTCCGTGGGCATTAGTTGGTATAATTCACGAGTCTTATTCCAAGAATTAAGTGGTTTAGAGTCCAAATTAAATGAAGATTAAATTCTCTTTAAATTATATTTGATATTACAAATCATTATATATACTATTTACTTATTTAAAAAATTTGTTGCTAATTTTTAATAAGAATAAATTTTTTCAGATAAAAAAATTGCGTAATTTAGATTAAACTACGGACAATTTCAATTATTTATATTTTTCATTTAAGGTTTTGGTTGGGAAGAAAAATTTAATGTCACTACCGGGATTCGAACCCGAACATTAATTTTTTTCACCTCAATAAATATGTTAGATACGAAGTATAATTACTTGAAATTTATGTTTTAATTGTCTGATTGGCCAAATTACTTCTTTCAATTAACGATTGTTTTTATGTAAGGTCTTGATAGAGATAAAAAATCAGTGTCATGAGCGGGTTTCTAACCCAAGAATTTTGGTTAAATAAGCGCGGGCGGTGTTGGGCCGAAGGTCGTGGGTTTGAATCCCGCCCACGATACCGATACTTTTATCTCAACCAAGACCCTACATAAAAAGATTAATTAATTGGAAGAATTAATCGGTCAATTATGACTGTAAACTTATATGCATAATCAAAAATATATTTTGAAGAAAAAAATTTTGAAATGAATGCGATTTCATTTTTTATTTTTTCTAATTATCTTACTTAATATTAAACCGATGAAATAAGCTAGAACTGTAATAAATAGTAAGGCACTGTTTTCCAATTTCTTTGAAAAATTTGTAAAAGAAAAATTGTACTTAAAATAAGGTGTTTTTCTGATTGTGGGTAATAAACATAATTGCCATTCATTATATTTAGTGGTCAATTGACAAAATTACATTTTCATTTCAACCAAAAATCTTACATAAAAATTATTCTGATATCGTGTGATGCGGTCTGGTATGAAGTAGGTTTTAGAAAAACATTTTCTTTATCGTGCTAACGTTTCGAACTTTATTCAGATCATCTTCAGGGCCTGGGATTTACGAACATTGTTTATATTTAACAAATACATTTAGGATGTGAAAAAGTATATTTATGCAATGCAAAATATATTATATTGAGATCATCTTCAGGGCTCAATAAAAGATCGAAACGTTGGCACAATAAAGAAAATGTTTTTATGATACCTACATCACACCAGAACGCATCTCACGATATTTGAATAATTATTGATTAAAGGTCACTAATCTCTACACACTTACATAAAAAGATTAAGTAACCGAAATTGTTATTTAATTACATAAAAATTTGTATGACCATTATTCGCATCAGTGATAACGAACAAAAGAAAATAATTCCTGTCATACTAGAGGGCTTAATGTTGAACTCCCATTCGATTGAGGCAGTCCTCTAAATTTTTTATTATTCATAAACGAAGAAATAAATGTTTAAACTTGTGAAATTTATCTTCAGTTTCTAAGCGATTTTTATATAAAAAATTTCTACGTAACATATAGTCGTATTATAAATTAAATAAACAGAAATTGATAATTATGTTTATAAATAAAACTACATTAATTAGATGGGGTAATTTTTTGGAAAACAAAATATATATCTACCAAATTAAATCTATCAAATTAAAAAAAATATCAACTCGAGATATTTATGTATTTTTATGTTTACAAATCCCAGGCTCTGAAGATGATCTAATTAAAGCTCAAAACGTCCGCACGATAAAGATTTTTTTTTGTAAAACCTACCTCACGCCAGACCGCATCTCACGATTTCTGAATATCCTTGATGACTAGAGATTTTTCTAACGAGTTACAATAGCTATTCGCGTTTTCAGCGCAGCATAATGAAAAATGATCGGAAATGGTCAAATGCTTCGATAAGTAAGTTGCACACCTTTTCATTTTGTTTATATCATAATTAATGTATTTAAGTAAGATGGATTTATGATCCAACAACCCTTGATGTGTTATGCGTGTGCATACATGGCGAATAATATTTGGAGAAACACCCTCTTTAAATTATACAGGTTATTTGGTGTAGTGTGATGTAGGTTTCAGAAAAACCTTTTCTTTATCGTGCCTACGTTTCGATCTTTATTGAGATCATCTTCAGGGCTTCAGGGGTTTGTCTTCCTTGTACTTGTGCCTTTCATGCGTGGGATATTCTCAACATGACACGCAAGAATGGCGCAATTACACAGAAGACAAACACATTGAACCCTGAAGATGATTTGAGCAAAGTTCGAAACGTTGGCACGATAAAGAAAAGGTTTTTCTAAAACCTACTTCATACCAGACCGCATCACACGATATCTAAATAATCGTTAACTAAACGATCACTAAACCTCAAACGTATTGTGATATTTAATATTGATGTAAAACATTTCAGTATTGTACAATTAATTTCTGTATTACAGGCCTCTTCGTCGGACAACGTGATCTTGTAGCTAGTTAGCTTAACGACGTTAGTCCTGATTAGACCCTCGTCAATTATAACTTCGGACCTCTTTTTATTATTCCTCTGAATCGAAATACGGTTCGATTGAAATAAACTGAAGAAACTTGTTGTCTGTTAAATTGGCCAAGTGGCCGTTTTACGGATGAGCGCTCGCTCTTCCGAAATGCTGCGATCCGTTTTCAAACGCACGGTCGTACAGGCTTTCAGAAAGATCTTCCCCGAAGGGCAAGAAGATACTGTTTTCGCTCCCTGGCCCCTTAACTTTTCCGAGCGATTTATTATCCGTGGAAGGGTGGATAGGCCCCTGCCGGGTTGCCGGTTGTATGAAATCGTCACTTGAAATTTCAGAATTGAAACTTCAGTGATTGAAGAAGTTTGTTATTTTCCGTTCGAGTCGATTCTTGGAACAAGTCGGGAAAATATCCCCAGATATTTAACCCTATTCTAACGAATGGGCTCGTAATTAAGCCAGGCATTTCAATTTAATACAGAAAGTTGTTTGTAATTAGTCAAAATTAGAAAATGAAAATTACACAAGTATAAAATATAAAAAATATGCAAGCTATTTATTGTTATCTCTTTTTAATTCAAATCAATCAAATTAGCAATTTATTTTTTATAAAAACGATTAATCTTAATATTTTTACATTTTAGTGGTTATAGTGTATTAAGTGTATGGCGTAATTTGATTTTCAGTCATTGTCTCTGAAGATGTTTTTTGAATCGATCTCTTAGTTTCCTTCCAGTCTGGTCGATGTAAGTGTATCCGCGTTGACATGATATCCTATAACCACCGTTGCTGTCTAGCGGGTTATTGTGTCTATGTTTCTTTTTAGCAGTTTACCTGTTTCATTATTGGTCCTATGTGCTGTTTTCAGTCCGAGTTTGTTGAACAGATTCGTTAGTTTGTACGTTTCGTTTTCTGTGTATGCGAATGTTATCCATTTGTTGTTGAATCGTGTTTCGTGGTTTTGTGTTGTTTTTAGAAGTTTCTGTGATTCTTTTGTATCCGTTTATTATCGCGAAGTTTGTTATTTTTTGTAATTCTTTGTTGTAGTGTCCGCTGTTGAGTGGGATTGTTTTTAGTCTGTGTATCATGTGTCGCAGTGCTGAAAGTTTGTGTTCGTGCGGGTGGATAGACTGTGCGTTTATTATATTGTCTGTTGCAGTTGGCTTTCTATATATTTTGATTTATAAAATCAATTGTTTAAATTGTCCGTCAACTTATATCGCTATTACATCCCCGTGTCCGGAATAAAGCAAGAACATATCAATGACTGCAAAAAAACCCGGACAAAATTCTACAGCACTGGTTACGCACCGTTTTAAACACCAACATAATATTGGTTCAAAACAAACACAAACTTTAATTATTCAGATATCGTGAGATGTGGTCTGGTGTGATGTAGGTATCAGAAAAACATTTTCTTTGTCGTGCCAACGTTTCGATCTTTTATTGAGATCATCTTCAGGGCCTGGGATTTACAAACATAATTTACATTTAGAAAATGCATATAGAATATGGAATTTATACAATGCAAAAATTATATTTTATATTCTATCAAAGTATTTGTACTCACTCAAAGTGTTTGTATTCTGTGTAATTGTGCCATGTCGTGTTGAGAGTGCCAGCGAAATTTTACTGTTTCATGTTTATATATGTTGGATTTTGAAGTGGTGGGGAAGGAAACAAACACAAGCGTAACTTTTTATAAATGGTTTACATCAACAAGGATAAACACAGCATCAAATAAAGAAAAGACACAAGCAAACTCAGTTGCAGCTAGGCTAATATCATAAGTCAAATTCAATATAATCACCAAATCACACAAAACATAATACAAAATATAAAACAATAACCACATTCCAGATATCAAACATTTCTTCGTATTCATAATTCTTCAACAATCCGGCTATCTTTTCCATAAGTATCCTATTCTATATAATACAGAAAAACAATCTAACCGGACCAGTTTTATTATTGTCGGCTCTTTTAACGTCAAAAAAGCCGACTCTTCATACAAAAGCGCTTTCTGTCCCAACTTCCTTTACTTCACAATCCAACGTACATAAATACAAAACGTTAATATCTCACATAAATTATGACAGATATACACAGAAACAAACACTCTGAGTACACAAATACTTTGATTGACTCTAAAATATTTTTAGCATTGTATAATTTTGGTGTTTTTCTCTTCCACGCTCTACATGTTTTGTACAATTTAAACAATGTTCATAATTCCCTGGCCCTGAAGATGGTCTCAATAAAGATCGAAACGCTAAAATGATTGCTCATATTTCATACAGAACTTGGCACTATCCTGTAGACATGAATCAAAACATTTTGGCTCACGATAAACTAGACAAAACGGTCTCTGTTTTTAACTCAAAACGCCACTTTGGGCTTCGTGGAGCCGTTTTCAATGCTTGTCTTTTATCCGACCGGTATAGTAAATTGTGTTCTTTATTTCTTTTCTATTCGTTTGAGGCTTCAACGGTGTTAGGGTCACCTCGTTCCTTCGTTTGTTGAAGGATGTTTGGCTTGGAGCAAAGCTCGTGGCAATCGTCAAGACGTAAAGGGTTGACTTTCTTTATATTCCTCTCGGATCTTTCAAAACCTTTCATCTTTCTCCCAACATCTATCGTGGTTGAAAAAAACCGCTGGATTTAATTTGATTTAAGTTTTCTACTTTATTCATTTTGATTATTGCTATTTCATTATCTTCCTTGCTCCCAGCCCCTGAAGATGATCTCAATAAAGGTCGAAACGTTGGCACGAACAAGAAAATGTTTATAAAACCGACGCCACACCAAACCGCATCTCACGATCTCAAAATAATCATCAACTAACGGTCACTAAACACGACACACCTACAAATTATTGTTGCGGATTTTAATAAGAAAATAAACATTTCTATATCTTACTCCGACACTCGAAAAAAAAACTAATCCATCTTCAAAAGACACAGAATTTCGCGATTCTC
>CM077107.1:23544994-23559127 GCA_039619505.1 Cimex hemipterus
TCATTCTCTCTCTCTCTCTCTCTCTCTCTCTCTCTCTCTCTCTCTCTCTCTCTCTCCCGCTATTTATCAATTAAATACCTTTTACAAGGCATTTTATCCATCTATCATCTACCAATCTGTATGTTCTCCTCTACCTCGTTTATTCTTTATTTAATTTATTCGCTCTTGTGAAACTTTTACTCCTTAACCACTCGTATGCATCGGTTCTTCCACTTACAGCTTAGTTAGGCTAAACCATCAACGACGATAATTTGTGCGGGTGCTTTGTATAGACGTTGAGGGAGGCTTGGGAGGCATTCTTATTGTGATACATTTTATCCTTCGATGTAGTCTGCTACATTTGATCAACATTGTTGAACGATTTACATTTCAAATTATATATGCAATTATTATGTGTCAAATTGTCACACGTCCCATTTGTACATGAAATTATCAAAACCCCATTCATTGTTTATGTTTTATTTCCGATAAAAATCCATTTCCTACTAATAATATTTTCTTTTGGATTTCAAGCTTTTTTTTTAAGTGAACAGTGGGTCGTAGAACGTGGACTATTCAGTACAGTTCATCAAATTTGGTTTAAACTGGAATATTTCTCTTTGAATTGAACTTCGAACCGACTGGTCAATTCCATCAAATGCTGAAGTTTAATAATGGATAAAGTTTAGCCAATGAGAAGGAGGGAACGTCTACTTACCAAACTGGAAATTACACCAGTATTGTCACCAAGGCGACAAATTATAAAGCCCTCTGCAATTCTTAACCGTCGTTTGTAACATTATTCAAAATTTAAACGAAACAAAAAGTTTTGAAATATTATTTAAAAGTGACGAGTGAATTTGGACGCGAAAGTCGGACATTAACGTTTGAAGTAAATACGACAGAGTAATTGATTATGAAATAAAATAAAAATTTATAGATTTGACTAACCGGTCAATACATCAACAAGCCTGCCAAAACAAATTAATTACCTTTCATCGGATACAGGGAATATCGATTCGGTTCGAGCCCTTCTTTCCCAAAAAGGTTTCTGATAGGACAGGGCCAATTCCGTGCTTGACCACCCGCCAGATCCCCCAAAATAAATGATCCCATTGCTTCTAAAATTTATCCAACATGAGATTCCATCCAGGCGGGTCAGGAAACACAACTGACAAGATCTCCAATGACAGAAAGTAAAAAATTGATTTAAAATCAAACCCTTTAGAACCTGATAGGATGTGAACGGTTCAATATAATTTTTTTCCGTGATATGTATGGCCCTCTGTTTTACTCACGCATAATCTGGATCGGCGATGAAAAAGCAAATAAAAAATTTCTTGCCAAACATTCGACCTATATTTTACCGTCAAGATCAAGGGAAAAAATCTGAAATTTGCTTACAAATTGACCTAATTAACATTTTAATAAACGATTTAAGATTTGAAAAAAAAACCCTGCAAAGTAGGGTTCAATTAATTTGAAATTGTCTATTAAAAATTTAATTAGGTCAATTGTAGACACGACTTTAAAATAGGTCGAATTGTTGGTGGTGATTGAATACTGATTGAATTTGCTTTTCAACAAAACCAGACCTGATCAAGCGCTCAATTTTATATTCAATAAATAATAAAATTTACAGAAGAATGAATTTACATTTATATTAAAGCGGTTCAATTGTAAATAATAGAAAAAATTTGTTGTTACATAACCACAGTTGAAATGGCTGTCACGCGGCTAGGAGTAAGAAGCGCGAAATAACATATTTCTGCTAGATGGGATGCCAGTGAATCGTATATCACTTTTCCTCCAGTGCTCTTTCCTCCTTCTTCGTTTTTTTCTCTTTTTCCTTTTAGTGACACCATCTCTGAGCGTTTATGGGGCGAAATAGATTAACAGATCGAACCGGAATTCTCGCGCCGTTCTCACCCCACCTTGCACCTGACAAAAAGAACCATTTCTAGGTGAATACTTTTTTCGTCAAAATAAATATTTAATAAAGAAGTCATGTGACCCCAGTTCAGGAAAAAAACAACAACAAAAATATTGCTAAATAGTATACTGGAATCAGGAAGACAAGAGTGATAACCGAAAAGGAATATATTTCTCCTATGGAAAGCAGTGTAAAAACAGAAGGAAATATCAGGATTATATATATACTTTATCAGGAAATATTTGATTGCGATACATTATTTAAAAAGTATTCTTGGACTTATTTGAAATAAAAAAGTCAGTTTCACGAGCGGGATTCGAACCCAGGACCTGGAGAGTTGTCGAAGTCAACAGCCGAGTGTTAGCCAAAGGTCGTCGGTTCGAATCCCGCTCGTGACACTTAATTTTTATCTCCACCAAGCTTTTACATAGAAAAGAGAAGTTACTTGGTAAATTGACAATTCAAACTTAAATGGATTAATATTTAAGAAGTTGAACGGGAAAGAAAAAAATTTCGCCCTTCATTCGGAAATGATTGCATATTGCACATATGGATCATGAATGATTTAATCCTCTCTTCACCTATTACGGATAAGGATGAAACAGTTCCCACAATACCTGAGAAGACCTACTCCGGTCCTGTATTTTTCTAACTTACAGGCCATCTTTAGGTTGTTAATCAATCTTCATGATCTAGACGGCGGCTCCTTAGTGTAGGATATCAACCAATACAAAAAGACAAATCAAATTGTTGGATTGGAAAAGGTAATATGTACTGTGTAATGTGATAAGAATATTAGAAATCAAATAACAAACACCGTAGCGTAATAAATTTATTTCTTGTTATTTAATCATTATTAATAGTTTAAGCTACAGTAGTATGAAAACATCTGAACAATTTCCATAACCATAAAGATGTATGTTTTATACAATAGAGTTTGACGGTAAAGATGAGAAAGTTCATCTTATGTCAAACATAATAACTGGGCCTTTTATTTTTTGGAAATATTTTCGAACTTACACTACGTGAGTAGTATCCTGGTTTGTTGGATTGTCAAAGATGTACCGCGGGTTAGCATCCTAGGCCACGTACTCTAGTGGTACACAGGTGACCTTTCAGAAATGTGAAACATAATCGTCTTTCCTCTTAGGGGAAAATGTACCGATACATTCAGGAACCGAGTGCAAAAGGCAATCAGCAGCATCCACGACTGAAAATGTACGTAAAATAGCTAAATAACGGAAGGGATAACCGTAGAAATAACTTCACAAATATAACAGATAAACTGTAGCAGTCTAAATTAATCTCTCTAAACCTTATTTAAAAGTTTAGGCAAGACGGTGAATTAAAAATTTAAAATGTTTGACTGAATGCATCGAAAAAACGAAAAACTAGATTTCAAATAGCGATATCTTTATTGGTATTGGTATGGTATGGTAGAAAGGATACTAGGAGGCGGGGTTGTATAATTATTCTTTATACGTAAGTTTTTGATTGATATGAGGCCAAAGGTCGTCGGTTCGAATTCAGCTCGTGGACACTTTTTCTCTCAACGTAGACCTTGGTATGAACTATGGTACGGTGAAAAAGAATATTAGGAAGCGAGAGTTGTGCTCCTCAAAGACTGCAGCTTTTTGGCTTATTGTACCTTCCTAGACGTTTGTCAGAGGCAATCCCGTTATTTTTATTTTGTGTTTTAAATTCTATTCATTTTACTACTACTTGTATTAAATATGTTCTTTTCGAAATCTATTAGTTATATATTAATTTATTCAGTGGCACTGTGAAGACTGCTTTTAACTTGCTTTTCATCCCCGCTAAGACCTTGGTGTGGTATGGTGAAAAACGATACTAGAAGCGGGGTTTGCTCTCCCCAGGCACTGCAGCCTTCTGGGTTATTGTATCCTCCTAGTTTCTTAGTTTAATGAATAGGCTCAATCCTTTTTCACAGAAGTATCAGGTCATTGACTGTCATTTGTGCAATATGGTTCTCTGAGTCTTTTCCATACGTTAGGTTGAACCTCCACTGAGCTGTTGCTTCGCATTTTAAGATGATATAAGTGACTGTTTCCTCCTCCTCATTACATAATCTTCAAATGGGATCATCATTGTATATACCCATATTGTGCAGATGCTTTCTTGATGCCAGTGGCCGGTCCACGTCCTCTGAGTTTTGCCATCTCCAATTGCAGCAGTGTTTTTGGTAATTTTGGTGAGGGTTGTTTTATCATAAGTTTTCTACGTCTAGCACTGCTACAGTTTATCCACTTCTCTCTTTGTTATGTTTGGATCCATTCTGGAGGATTCTATGTTTGTTTTTGATATCGCAAGGATAGGTACGGGGCCTATGTATGGTCTTGCAGATCCTCCTCGGGCCAGCCTGTCTGCTTCTTCGTTACCCAAAATTCCCCTGTGCCATGGCACCTTGGATACCATCAGGTTGTTATGTCCCCCCAGGTTTTGGAGATTTTGGAGGCATTCACTGGCTAGTCTTGATGTAATTCTGTTGCATGCCAATGCTTTAATACCAGCTTGGCTGTCTGATCGTATCCGTATTTCTTTGTCAGTGTAACCACTTAAGATTTTCCGGGCCACAAGCATTTATGGCATGTATTTCTGCTTGAAATACCGAGGTATACATCCCTAATGAGTTTGATTGCTCATATTTTGGGCTTGTACAGAAAACGCCTGATCCGGTTCCTTCGTTGGTTTTGGAACCATCCGTATACCATATCAGTGTGTCCGATGTTCTCCTGTGTTCTTCCTCTCCTTTGTAGTCTGTTGAGATTTTGTAGGAGGTCGTGAACATTGTTTCCGGGACAGCTTTATTATTAGCCGTGTCGGAATTTTCAACTATAAATACAAACTCAATAATTTAGTGGTCCGCTTGACCAATTGATACATTACAATTAATTAAGGTTTTTAGTTGGGATGAAAAAAGCCAATGGCTCGAGCCAAGCTGGCAACATGTATCGACCAAAGGCCCAACATGTCCTTCCCATGGGGAGTAGCGGGGTAAGATTAGGCAAGATTTGCATGTAGTACCAACTTATACTTAATGCTTCAACCACTTGGTATAATAGGTTTCATGAAGATATTGTCACTTTATCATAAAATTATACAAACATGCCGGAAAACATTTCCTTGGAAAGAAATAAGGCTCTGAAAGAATTTGAATAATAGGATCTACTGATAGCTAAATGCATTGCACAGGAGAACCAACTAATTTCAGACAGTAATAATTGTGGGATTGTGGGATCTGATAATTGTTCAAGATTTCTTTGGCTATGATAATGAAAACCTATTCGTGGATAAAAAGTGGACATGGGAAAATCAACTCACTCGATTTGAGCATTACACATCTGTATGATTTCTGTTTAGTCGAGTCCTTTTCTAAGCGTACCACGAAAAACGTTAAATATCCGAAACGCCCCTGACGTGAAACATCGCGGAAAACCAGATCAAAATTATCGAAAACAACCAAAGTCATCTGTCATCACATTACTGAATTTTACTCTTTTTTTATTTTTTTGTGTCACACCAAAACATCGTCGCCCGTGCATAAAGGGGAAACGACAATCAGGTCTCAATATAGCAATTTTTCGGAAACGGAAGCACCCATGGTATTTTTATTTAAGAGACTTTCCCAGGTGTCCTACTCTGCCCCTTTCTGAAATCCGAACAGAATACAAATGACTCTTAGGGAGCAGGTGAGGTTATACACCCGTGAATGCCAACTCGATCTAAACCTTGTATCGATAGATAAGGTCTATTAATTTATAGAACCGTACTACACAAGAACGAACTCTCCCTGTATAAATCATAACTCAACTTAAAAATAGAAGATAAACATTACCACCTTGATTAGCACATTAGCACTGTTAGAGTAGCGGCGTAACTAGCCGAAGGTAATCAATCTGGTCTTCTATCTCCAAATTTCTACGAGATGGGTTTCTACACCGTCTCATTTACAGCACTATTGGTTGTTCCTTATGTGGAATTAAAGCTGAATTCTGTGAATTTAAACTTACAGTAGAAACAATTTTAATCCAGTTTAATGATTGGACACTCATACCTGATTAGTAGAAGAATTATCGTAAAATAAAAATATCTAATTACGGGGGCGAAGGTGGCCGAAAGGTTTCGTCTTTGACACGGTGCTCATCACTGTAAGGTCAAAGTCCCGGGTTCGATCCAGCGGCCCTGCATTCGAACCCGACATACTTACAAATGGGCTTTTTTTCAAAAACACCGGCACCCTGAGGGTTTATATGACCTCTGCTGTTGCGAACCCTCGTAAAAAAATCTAATTATTACATTAAATTCACTAATTTCGTGGTCCGCTTGACCAATATGTTACAATAAATTAAAGGTTTTAGTTAAGATAAAAAGGCAATGGATCAAGAGGGATTAGAACCCACGATGTTCGGCTTGATATGCCGCTGCTCTACCACATGAGCTATCGTGACCTCAATCTATTCAGACATAAACTACCCAACTCAACCGCACCTTTTGAATTTTATCTCCTTTTTGTCATTTTTCAAATTACCGCCTACTTTATTTTATGGATTCGAAAAGGAAGGAAAATTTTTAAACATGGGGTTGAGTTGGGAAGTTCGTGCCCGACTGGATCGATGTCAAGTTAGCTCAAGTGGTAGAGTAGCGGTGTAACCTAATCGCAGGTCGTGGGTTCGTATCCCGCTCGTGTCATTGACTTTTTTTAACTCAACTAAAATCATTAATTAATTGAAATTTATTTATAATGTTTCCGTAAGATTTAGAAATCATGAATCTTTTATTTTACATTTTATTTTATCAGATACTAATGAAAAAAAAAATCTTTCCTTTAGCATCCATTTCCTTGAAAGCAATCTTCGTAGTTTACCTTTTGTTTGGTTTATTTTTTTTCCTCCAAAATGTACTGAAGGCGGTATAAAAACAAATAAGGCAGGTAAGGGAAAAATCAATAGCCAATATATGAGGAAAATCCGTCCCCCTTTTCTTGTAGGCCATCAAATATGAGTCGTGTATTTCCAGGCCAATCGTCGAGGGGAACAATGCCTCTCTGAATATATAAAATTTGTATTGAATTGAATGGGAAAAGTCAGGAGGACAGGGACTATTTGGGCGTATAAACATACTGCGGGGGGAGGGAATTCTTCCAAATATCGCATCGCAATTGTTTTCAATTCTCTCTCAGAATAAAACATAATATAATACTATAAAATCACTAAACATTTTCATACATTCAGAAGACTAGATTGTGTAATGTAAACGAATTTATAAATTATCCTTCACTTTCTGCTGCATTCATTCCAGTTCAAAATTTTAAAATTGCACTTATTGAATAAATAAAAATTATGAAATATAAATTTTTTAAATAAAAACAAAATAACAGAGAAAATACATTTTTATAACTGAGAAAAACAAACAAAAACCTTTTTTATACAGCTTTGATTGGGAAACCTTGTGATGGAGATAGTGTCCAGGGTAACTTCCCTAGAAATTAAAATTATTCCAGAACATTAAAAGATATTAACTAAACGAAATTGCTAAATTAAAATAAATTGCTATTCTTATAATAATATTACAAAGAAAAATGTTCCACTTCGGTACTCCAGTGCGCTTTTTTCAGAAACAAAGGCACACCCAAGGAAAATATATTTGTAATCAAAGGTGCTCTGAAAAAGAAACAAAAAAACAACCCACAGTGTCAGAAAAGATATCCAAACACTTCGAAAGGATGGGATACTCAGCTTACAATGTGTATTCTCTCTTCTCACTCAAATAATCCTTCAAGAGGAGTACATTGTAAAGTTAAAAGAGAGCTTATTCTCGTCGAGGCAATAAAAACGAACAGGCCCGTATTAAGCTACATAATTTTATTAACTCAGTTTATACCGAATGGTGTTATAAACCTTTTATTACAAGCTTTATTTTGTAACTATTTAAAAAAAAATAATATTTCACTATTTGTATTTTTGTTTCCAGAGGCTGGAGTTTGTGCAAACGATACTTTCTCAAACGTAAGTCACAATCTATTTATTTATATTTACCCCCTTGGAATTTTAATTGTTTTTCTAGGATTGTTTATAACGGCCTTTTCCAATGTTCACCTAGTTGTTTCCCCTGCTTAGAGGGTCACTTGACTTGCCATGTAAATCAATGATTAACTTTGTCCCGCTGCGACATGTCTTCCGTTAATATGTAAATTCAAGTGGTAAAGCCTGGAATGAATCTCACCGTGCGAGCATCATCGAGTTTTTGTCGAGTGGTCACGCGGTTCGGTACTGCTTGTTTCTACCATTTCCCAACCCTTCTTATCAAATCAAACAAATCGAAACAACAAGTGCAGTAAAATATCGAAATAAACTCGTCACTTAATGGCTGATATCTTCTTTCAAAATTCAATTTGATCCAAATCATCGAAGTTTAGAAGAAAAATGCATAAAAGCCCTAAAGATGACTTTACTAAAATTATGAAAGAATTAACAATTGACATTAATTTTTTTGTTCCTGTCTGTGCTTTATAGCATTCACAGTATACCGACTACTGATTGCTGAACGCCGATAACCAAAATCTGATGAAGCGGCTAAGGACGAAACGACCAATCTCGGGACTACTGCGATCCTGCCCTCTGGCGCAAAAAAATGAAACAAAAAACTTAATTAAAAAAATATGGCAGGTTTGTTAGGCCTGATGGTTGATCGACAAAGCTCTTGTATGAAAAGCACTGACGATAGTTGGCCCTCGGAGACACTCGCAAAACAATGCTCGTCCTCACGATTAAGCATAGGCCATGCTAATCTGACACACGCATACGGACTTTTCGGCTTAATTGAATGGTTCCATTGCATTCCTTCGCACTGTATAAGGAGCGCGTAGGAATGCGATTCAATGTGAAATTTTGAAAGGCAGCGAGTACCTCTGTCCCCTCTTCCGAGTCTTGGAGAAAACAGGATTTTTTTACGAGGGTTCGCGACAGCAGAGGTCATATAAACCCTCTGCGACCCAGTGCGACTAAACCTTGCGGGCCCCAAAAACAGTATTATTATTGTATAAGTAATGATAGTTGTATATCTGGCTTCAGTTGGAAATTGAATGTATTTATTAGCGTGAATGTTAAGGCTAGAGGTTCCAATATGGGCTACCCCATTAATTTACGAATAAATATAAACGGTCGTGAAGGAATATCAAGTATTCCACCAGACAAACTGAGTGAATAGTACGCAAATAAGTAATAATGTATTTAGGAGTGAGTGCTTTCATTAGTGGATGTCCTATTCTAGGGCTACCACCGAACAGTAAAATAAACTTGCTTGATGTTTTTTTTTGTTTTGTAAACAGGCAGATTTTATTTCAGGTTGAACGTTGAGGAAATTCTTTGATCGACCTCTGCCTGATCAATTCATCCATTAGTTTTTCTCCTAAGTCTATTTTTTCAATTAAGTTTTCATCACGCTTTACATTGTGTCAACTCGCATGTGATGACTATTATTGTGAGTCTCTTGGCCGGTTTTGAAAGCTCCTCCCACCCACATCCAAGTTACCTGTTCACAATTTTTTCTGAAATAAAGCTTGACCAGTTGCTTTAGTATGGTTGGATAGGTTCGTATCTTTAGAAGCTGGTATAATAAGTTGGCAAAAGGAAGCTCTGGTCGAAGGGGTTAGTTGCTTTTTTTCTGTCAAATTTTGAATAGTATAATTACATGCGCTGGATATTGTATGGAACCCCCAGTTCCTCTTCCGTGTTGTCGAACTTTTTTTTTATCTACCGTTGGATTTTCTGTATATATTTACATTTTTTAACTGTATATAATTTTAGATATATTACAACCAAACTCTTTTGATGATATCTCAAGAACTGCGTCCGGTAGGTACTTTTTATGAGAAACCCGCCACCATCTGTACTCAGTACGAGAGATGTGCCTACTTTTTTGATTGGAATGCTTGACCTCGATTGAACTTGATCGAATTATACGGTTTAAAAATTGACCTATTATAGGGAAAAACCAGTAAGATTATTCATTTGTTGTCTCAAATATTCTAAACATTTTTTTAAAAAACGGTATGAAAATTCGGTTAATTTTTCTTCCCCTTAACACATTTAGCATAACCTAATATGCTATATTATAAAGTTATATATATTATGTTGAACTTGCACACCGGCACTTACTGGGTCTGTCTTCACTCGCGAGTTTTATTGTTTGAGTCGATCAAACGCGTTTCGGCATTACGCCATCTTCAGTGATAAACTGTCTGCCATTTAGTCTGCGCGGTGTTTATATAGTGTTGTGTCCGTCGCATGTCGCTGGGGGCGTTGCGTTAGGGGGCGTGGCCTCCGTGCCCGTTGGTCGGTCTTGGTGGGGGTTGTTTCCGTTGTCGGTTATTATTTGTGCGTCGTCGAAGGGGTTCGTTGCTTTTTTTCTTTCAAATTTTGAATAGTATAATTACATGCGCTGGATATTGTACGGAAACCCCAGTTCTTCTTCCGTGTTGTCGAACTTTTTTTCACTCTAGGCCACTGGTGACGGTGGTCTTCTCACTGACGACCCAAAAGGTCTATTGTGACAGTTGTCTTTATCCATGACTCAGGGCATTTCCTTTAAGGTAGTTGAACACTTGCCGGGACTCATCTTAACTTTTTCCAAGATTTATGACATAATCGGCAGATTTCTGTTTCAGTTCCAATTGAATGACCAATGGCCAATATTTCCTTAATTCTTGCCCTGCCGGGATGGAGGCTGTTTTTCCTAGTCATTCCTTCCTCCACGTATTTGTTGTATGCGCTTTTTAGTGTAGTGGCAAATTACGTTTCCATACCAAGGCTTTGCAGGCAACATTTCAGCCAGTTTTGTCCAGGCGCCTACACTACTTAGATTTTGTATTGCTCGAAATAAGTTAGACATTACCTCCATTGACTTGAAGGAGGGAGAATTTAAAAACATTCAAGTTTACTTGGATATCAGAGAATGTATTTATTTGTGAAAAATTCTTTTGTGATTCTTGTGAAAATTCTTTTCATGCATCCCAACTATGAAAAATGATGGCTTGTAACATAGAGCTGTATCTAGGTCAATGTGTGGACCATTAACCCCTTCCGCCCTCTGTACCAATTTTCTGTTCGCCATAACAAAGCCCCTCTATTAGCTTGGCGTTTTTATTATTCAAAACATATTTTGTTGCAAATTTTATACGAAATGATCTATATTTTATTTTCCTGGCGATGGGCTAGATGACGTAGTGTTGCACTCTTGGTGTGGGTGGTTTCTATTCTAAGTTATTATGTGTCAGTTGGTTTTCTCTATATTTGGAAGCCAATTTCGTTGTTTGCTCTGGTGAGCGTTAAGTCTGTGAAGTTGATTGGAGAGTGAAGGCGCACCCAATAAGTAACCCAATTCCGGGTCAACACATGTCAATCTTTGTAATTGATTTTATGTCTTCCTTTCCGCCCCGATGTTTCATTGCGAAATCATTGGCCGACACTTGTATCGTCATTCACATTTTAAATTCATTTGTCTTTCCCATGTGAGCTTTTGATTAATTATTATGCAATTATTACGCCTCTCTGAAGAAAAGCTATATTTTTATTTCAATTATTATTATTTTTTTTTTTTTAGGTTTCAGTTGAGATGTGAAACTTAGCGTCACGAACGGGATTCGAACCCACGACCTTCAGCTAGCCTGAATAAATAATCCATAGCGTTTCCAATTGTATAATTATCAAGAATATACACTTTGTCATTATGATGATTAAGCAATTCCATTGCACGTTCCATACTTCGTATCCCGACTATAAGCAGCACGATATACGGGCACTAAAGGAAGCTAATTAGGTTTCATAAACCACCAACATGCATTACTTAAGGGTTTTTGTTCAACCCTACTATTAACGGTTTACTTTCGCACATAACCAAAAGCACATTAAACAAACAGAAAATAAATATAAAATTAGTTCAAAATATATATTCTTATAAGTTCAGTAAATCTATTTAAATATTGTTAAAACGTTATTGCATTTGATCATTAAAATTATTTTCAATCACTTTTTTTTGTTATAATTGTATATTTTTAATAATAGCTAGATAAATAACAATTCTAGTTTTTACATTTTTTAAAAACAAAAAAATCATAATTTTATCATCAGATCTTGTATAACATACATTTGATAATCCTTTTAAAATTATTCATTTCTTCTGACATCTAACAACGCGTTAAATGGAATCGAAAAAAAGGGTTTGGTACAGCAATTTATATTTGATTAAGAATTAATTGGTTTAAAAAGGGAACAAACCGGTATCTGAGATGTATATTGGAACCGTTCTATTTTTAACTGCTAATCAAATTACTTGATAGGCTTTTCCAGGGTGTTTTCGTTTAATTTTGTTAATTCGAAGACTGTTAAGTGGGATGTGAAAAAAAAACATCAAAATGATCTGTAAAGTAAAAATGTTAGTTCGCATCAATTCAATTTGATCCGTGTTTTCTTAATAGTTAGTCATTAGAAATAAGTACAGAAAGATTTCCATGATGATTGTGACTACTCGAGCATCCTTGCATTTTCGAATTTGATGGTCTGTCCGGATTCTTTTTATTTTAGTTGTAGCCGAAGCTATGAAGCAATGTGTTTAATGATTGTTTTGGATATGTTGAGATGTGTTTTCTGTCATTATTGGGTGTTGTTTAGAGCGCACAGAAAGCAAACGATTTGCTCCCTGAAGATGGACTCAATAAAGCCCGAAATTGCACGATAAAGAAAATGTTTTTCTGAAACCTACATCACAACCAGACCGCATCTTACGATATCTGATCAATTAACTTTAATTAAAGATTAATTAAATGAAAAGAATTTTATTGGTCAATCGGACCAGGAAACCTAAAAGATGTAATTATACTGTAAAAAGTATATTATTTTGTACAATAATTTACCGCCCTCCATGTGCCTTTAATCATTTTTGCGGGGATAAAAATAAAGCTGGTTAGGGTTTAGGCCTGTTTTCTGTCGAAATTATTTTTTATTTGTATATAATATTTGATTTTTTCTATATGTTTTGAATCTTTTGTTTTTCCAAGTTACTTATGCTGTTGCAAATTGTTTTTATAGACTACAAAACAACGGGGAAAAGTGCATTTCCATAGTGGAGATTTGAAATTAAACTTGAAAACCGAGAGCAGTTTTGTATAAATGATCGTATAAACCCCTTGTAATCCTATTTTTTCGGTATTTAAAATATATCTGTCTTTGCCAAGTAGAAATATGTGCTTTCCCGCAGCAACATTTAGTTAAAACGAGAATCTCTTTATTTCGGATGAAGTGTGGCTGCGGATGCAGCCACAAGGGGATTTATATTTATTTTTTCCTCTTTTTCATAGCATGATTTAATATCAGGCGTTTGTTCTCAGTGCGCGCCCGTTTGCACGCTCGTATCGCGCGTACTCGCTGGGAATGATTTAATGCAGACGTTGTGTTTGTCCAAGTTTGTATTCTGGGTATAACATGCCGCCGTATGAAGGAGGCTTTACCGACTGTGTATTTGTGAATCTGGTTATCCAACGGGCTTCCTAGCCGCTGCATGAATAAATCATGTTCTCGCCACTTTTTACCGTTCTTTCGCCGAGGCCGAAATTTTCCGTCCGCGGTTCGGGCTTCTTTTTTTTTAAAGGGATTAAGTGGAACACCGACTCCGGGCTAATTTTCTGACCATTAATATAATTTTGCATTCCGCCTTAATCGAATTACCTCGCTGGTTTTGTCATTCTGGGCTCCCGACCTCCGGCTCCTCCATTTATCTCCGCCAGTTTTACCAATTAGCATTTCCTGTTATTCACATTTAAGACATCTTTAAAACAATTGTTTAAACACTACCCTCCATCAATAATATCAAACATAAGTTAAACAGAAGCCGGATTCCAACAATTTATAGTTTAAATTGCTAAGATTACAATACATATAAAACGAATTACAAATAACAATATAAATTTAAAAAAAAATTCTTAAGAACAGCACAAGACGCCGAAATGTTGTACATTCTAACAGTTTTGAAACACACTTTCAATGAAATGCCTAAAATAACAATTGACCCATCCATAAAATAACATTAATGTGGAGTTATATACATGAAAACCTTTGTGTTTTCTATTCATGTGAAAATTTTCGTTGCAATTAATTAGGGCGCCGCGGTATCCGAGTGGTTAGCGTGAGATGCTCTCGGCTAGTAGA